>CAIGRN010114841.1:0-10767 GCA_903798345.1 Fraxinus anomala
GTTAAGTATGACACAATTCAATTTTCAAGTATCAAGTTTCAAAATGCAAAACTCAGGTATTAACTAATTAATTAAATATAATAAAATCACAAATATACAATTAATGGTCACATACACATAATTATAGCCAACAACTAATTTACTCGTCACATATTATCAAATGAATTGGTCACGGATTATTTTGAAATCACAAATAAAAAAATTCATAGGTCACAATTTATTTCATTTCTCACAAATCATAAAAAATTATAGGTCAAAGTTTATCTATCGATCACAAATTTTCAAAATTTTTGGTTACAAATTATTTTTCAATCACAAGTTATCAAATTTTAAGATCACAATTTAATACTTGGTCACATATAACCAAATACTTGGTCACATACCTGCTACCGTCGCCAGCACCACAACACCACCACCACCGTCAATACCTACATCTACACCACCACACAAAAATCGCAGCCAGATCCACCACCTCACCATCACCGCCAGTAGCTCCACCACCACATATCGCCGCTGCATCCTACTCCAACAATTACCCACCACCACTACCTCCAATCAACCACCGTGTCACCGCCCCTGCTAAAATCCACACTCTCTCCCAACACTATCATACCACAGTCACCACCCCCACCAACAAAAACATCAAGTATGCCACCTCAACCAACATCACTACCACATCTTCTTGTGACCACAATCATAAGTTCTACCAAACAATCTACAAATCACCGTCGCTACCAAACTGCACGATACCACCGCCCACATCAACGATTCACCACAAACCTCCTCGGATCGAAAAGATAAAGAAAAAACCCCAAACCACCTCCCCACCACGGCACCGTGGGCCCCGAAGGATTGCAACATCGCGAAGTTGCGTTCGTAGCATCGTCACGACACTGCGTTGACGGACAGCAAAAATCATTCGTCACCCGAGTGAGTGAACATTGCCGACTGGGAGATCGAAGAACCCAAATGGAGATCGAAGAGCGATGGAGCCACCGAGTGAGGTTGCTTCAGAGGAGTAGAGAGAGAGAGAGAGAGAGAGAGAAAAGATAAACAAAATCGTCGCCAATGAGGTTGCTTCAGAGCGTCATCGCGTCATGAATGCTGCCAACGGAACCGGTGGTGTCTGTGATAGAAAGATGAGAGGATATAGAGAAAGAAGGAAGATGGTGGAGAGAGGTGAAAAATGATAGGTTTTGTATTATATTTGTACTTGATTTGTGAATAATGAAACTTCAACCCTGAATTTTGAATTGTTATCTTCAAATGCCTGGAATTATGTAATTTCCTCTAAAATTAATATGTTTTGTCCAATAATAAGATAATACTTGACTTTGTGCGCACACAATATTTTGAATATGGATTCTAGTTAAAATTTCAACTTAAAATTAGTTAAAAGAATTTGATAATAAATTATTTATTTTTTTAATTAATTATATTTTATGTACTTAATTTAACAATTTTAATTATTAACAAATGCAAACTTCTAAATAAAACTTCATACTTATAATTCTCATAAACTAAAAAATTATTAAGTATCCTCAATTGAGATTGTGATGAATTTTAAAAATCTTTCTAAATTTAGGAGTCCTTGATTGAGATTTTAATGAAATTCATTAAAATTTTGGTGTTCCCTATTGAGATTTGAATGAAATCTTTCAAAATTTGGGTATCCCTTAACAACTAGTGGATTTATAAAGATTTTATTAATAAAGAGATTTTAAAAGATTCAAATGGATTTCAAGTTTAAAATTTCATCATATTTGATAAGATTCTTATGGAATTTATGGAAATCTATTTAAATTCGCGAAATTCATTAGAATTTATAATCTTTTAAAATCTATCAAAATCTTAGTTGATGACATATAAATATTGTTATTTACAAGTAAGATTCAGATAAAAAAAATTATATGTTATTCATTAAAACATTCTATAGTTCAAGATTTATGTAATGATGACCAATGTAATAGAGCCATTTTGATCATTTTCTACCATTTTAAACAACTTTATTTTAAAGTTTCATTATATCCATTCTTCGTTCGAAATATTTTCTTGCAAAAGGCTAATACTTGAGCAATATGTTGACAAATTATATAAACAGAAAGAAAATTAACGTTGAAATCATTCATTTTGTTTGTTTGTTCCAAAAGAAACGACACTCAAAATTGTTTTTTTCATAGCTAACCACCAATGAAATTAACTCAAGTTCTAATTTTAATTCCTAATTTAAATCGATACCATCATTAAATTATCTTTTTTGTAGTTTGTGTTAGTAACATGTGAATTCATTATTGTTTATGATTTTGCTACTTTATATATTTCTTACGAAGTTGTTTATCTTTAACAAGACATTCTAGGCAATATCAACTTCATTTTAAATAAGCATCACCCAAAAAGTGATAAGAGAATAAATTTGACACTCAAAACTAGAAATATGCGAGGTTAATATGATTTTTTACATAAAATATCTCTAACATTATGATAAAGTTCAAGAAATGTCTATGACATGATCACCTATATTCTTAATTTATCACGAAATTGTTCTCCAGCCCACAGTAGGCAAGATAAGACTACTCACTTGCTAATGTAACATTGGAACCTTACTTACGATTCTTTCCAAATGTGATAACTATAAGTAGAGTTATTTCCAAGTGAGCAAAATAAGACTTCCCACTGTGGACATGAGAATATTTATCTAATTTATCATCTGCGCCGAAATGAACAACAATTTTAACAAAATATACCACGACATTAACACTTTGAATAGGACAGGGACAGGGATCAAAACTTTATCCAGGCACTGGAATCCAAGGTCACATGTGCAAACATTGGGTGAAGCAAGCACATAATCATAAACTGAAGAAATCTTCCTTGTCATAAAATAATACTGGTTCAAGTCTTTAACTCATAGAATGACAAGGCATTCACTTATAAATGACATACATTGTACATCAAACTCACTTCCGTGGAATTTCCTGTACGCTAAAAGTCCTCAAAACAGTTCCTGTCTGACCCAATTACTATAGTCATAAACAGAACCAGGATATCGGGAGGCAATTGCTTCATCAAATATGGAAATTTGTGCAACTGCCACCAGGGAACTCCACAATCCACTCACAGTATCTGCTCAACCAAGAAAAGTAAAGATTTCCATAAGACAGTCACATTTATAAGTCAAGATGTCACTGAAGATCACGTGTTTTTAAGCTAATAAGATTCTTTGAAGATATAATTCGACAAACATAGAGCAGTGAAGGAGACCGTCCATGGTGCATCGTCTCTACATAAATGTATATGCTACAATACAAGGAAGTCTACACCACCACCATCACTGACTTGATTCCATAAAACATTGGTAGACAATGCACGCACAAAATCACCAGGAGAGAAGTGGGAAGATAAAATTAAAAACAAGTTGCATAATAACTGAAAAAGATAAAGAGAGAATACACTTTCCAAATAAAAGTAAAGAGACAAAAAAGGACGAAACGACCAAAACTGATGTTCATATATGAACAATAAGCACTTATCCAAGGTCTTTCAGAGACCTGGGAAGGGTGCTTGTGACATCTAAAAGGTTCTTAACATAAGTATTGTCTATCAAAATTAAATTGGACAGAATTGGCAAAGATCTCATGATCCAAACCGAGAGGCATGAACACGGCACCAAAGCTGTGTTCAACACGTATTAAACACCACTATGCACATGGCATGTCCTTCTGACACATCGAGACACAATAAGCCTCGTTTTATAAATTTAGAAACATAAAATTAGGGAAAATGTTAATTATTAAAAGATTGGGAGAAAATTCAGATAGGCTAAAAATTTCAATAGGACTTTAGATAAGGCTTTGGTAATTTTTGCAACATTTGGTAAAAAATTAAGGCACAAGTTGTTTCCAGGAGGGAATAAAGCTGCTTCCAGAAGAGGGATTAAATTTATTTCACTTCGATAAGAATCCACTGAGGTGTTGCTATCACACCCCAACCAGTCGTGTCAACAGACTAATCATCAGGTCTCGGGTTGCACGTCTAGTTCAGTGGTTAAGTCACTAGTTCAAGTTGTGGGTCATTGCTAATCTGTGTATTTAATAAAAAAAAGTATAATTTTTTTTAGAACTTCGATATATAGCTTTACCATGTCACCCAACAAAACTAGGTTCGACACTCGAGTTCGAGGAGCAGGAAAATTAAATTTTGCTTTATTAATGGTTTTCTAGTGGATGGCTTGAATTGAACTGATTCCTATGGATTTTGAGCAGGTCAAGCGGTTCTTGATCACATTACTCGGCGATCCAACATTGCACTTGGACTGCCTCCATGACCGGGCCGCCAATTTCAACTCTTGAGCTCTAAATTTGCAATGAAGGACTTAGGACCAATCATCATTTCCTTGGGATCGAGATCTCTCGGGCAACAGATGGTCTCCACCTGTCACAATCACATTATGCACTTACCATTCTTGAACGAGCCAACATGGTAGATTATTGGAAGATCCAAGCTACTTTAGAGGACTTGTTGGTGCTTTATATTACCTAACCCTCACACGACCAAATCTTTCATATAATTATGCATCACAATTCATGCATGCTCCTACTAATGTGCATTTAGAAATGGTTCACCGTATCTTAAGATATGTCAAAGGTACAATTAACATAGGTTTACACTTTACTTCCTGTACAACACTTGATCTTTGTGCTTTTTCGAATGTAGATTGGGCAGGGTGTCCAACCACAAGGAGATCTACCACTGGATATTGCACGTTTCTTGGAAGAAATCAGATCTTTTGGTATGCAAAAAACAGCACAACATCTCACGATCCAGCACCGAAGCGGAGTATTGAGTCATGGCAAACACAGCAACTGAACTCTCATGGATGACATTTATCCCCAAAGACCTTTGCATTCCATTAGCTTCTACTCTAATTCTCTACTGCGATAACATAAGTGCTCTACATATGACAATAAATCCGGCATTTCATGCTCAAAGCAAACACATCGAATTGGATTACCATTTTGTGCGCGAACGACTTGCCCTTGGGCTTCTCATCACTAAACACATCTCCACAACAGATCAAGTAGCAGACCTCTTTACCAAACCAATGTCAAAGGTTGCACTTAGCAACTTTCGAACCAAACTGTGCCTTCAACCCCGGCACTAGCACAACCCAACAGCTCGGCATGATTTGTGGGATTCAATGGAGTGATAAGCAGTCCCAAAACTGCCAAAAAGATAAGGATGATAAATCCCACAAATCATGCTATATTAATGAAGAGATGTTGAAGGATGAAGGAGTCCCAATGGCAACAAATTCAACTCAAAATGGTAGTTCAACAAGATAAGGAAACTCCAACAGAGGATGAAAGCATATCTTGGATTCAACAAAATTCAGTTCACTCTAAAAAAACTGATGCAGAGCGCGTTATCCTTTGATATCTTGGATTCAGATTTCTTGCAACAGATTTTTAACAACTCGGGATATCAAACATTTTCAGATTCTATGCAATCTTTTTTTCTGGTACTTTGTTGTTCAGTTTTATGTTCAAATAAAGGCTGTATTCCTCTCTTTTCTATAAGCTAAATGCCATGTGTTCACCTTCAATAATACAAAGCAGAATTTTTTTCTCTTCATTTCCATTTTTTTCTCTATGTGAACTTAATTCTCTCTGCTGTTTTCTCAAATACATCTCACTCTTTCTTTGAATCATAAATCAACATTTTACAAAGTCTATTATTCCCACTAACAGAAATAATGAGAACATCCAATTTCTCTGATTTACCCATCACATTATGACCAGATCAACCAGCAAAAAACATAAGATACCCTTTGAGCAGTATAATAACAACAAATAAGTAGCTTGATGAAAATGTAATTTATTTATGTTAAAAAGCTTGAGCTTACCTTCATGCGCGAAAACTTTCTAGCTTGTCACAGTGAGGAGTCGGAAAATTCCTATTCCACTGACGCCTCTGCATTTCCATGTGACAATAGCGTCCGAGCATACGTTTGTAGTCCTTGATAACATTATTTTCAATGACATCTCGACCAGGGCTTCCACACGGATAATTTTTATCAAATTCTGGTGATTTCACGAAAAACTCCAGCCCATGTTTCTCTGTTGTCTTCTTAAACTGGTAGGAATAGTTTCTCTGCAAAGAATACTCAGGCTCCGAGAAATGAAGATAAGCAAGCAAGATGATTATCAAAAATGGCAGCAACTGAAGAAGCAACATCAGATTATATCCATTACTACCCAAATCTTCTCTCTGATGTCCCCCAGCATTGGCAGTTCTAGTCCGGTAAACGTGAGAATTCCTAAACACGTCATGCTGACCAAAGAATGCCCTGAATATCTCATCAGGATCAAATTCATCAGCGAACAAGTCATTCCCAGTTCTCCTCCGCCTCCGACTAACGTTATACTGCTGATTATGCTCAAATTCATCAACTAAACCAGTATGATCATACTGCCTCCTGGAATCATCGTCACTCAAACACTTGAATGCTTTGCTGACTTTCTTAAATGCTTCCTCAGATCCTGGAGCCTTGTTTTTATCTGGATGGACTTTCAGGGATAACTTGCGGTATGCCTTCCTAATATCTTCCACAGAACATCTCTTCTCCACACCTAGAACTGCATAGTAGTCCTTCTTAGTTTTAATCTGTCTAATCAATTGTACATGCTCCTCAGTGTAATTCCTCTCCCCATCTTGAGCCTCATCGCTATTAAACCGGCCCTTTTCATCATTCACCCCATTAACATTATTTCCCTCATTAGATGGACCAGGTGATGATGAAGAATCAAGATTTTCACACATGGCCAGAAGATCATCAACAGGTAAATTGTGATTAAGACGACGAGCAATTCCAACAAATTTTAGGGCTCTTTGTTTATTGCCCGATCCAATTGCCTCCTTGGCAATATTAATGCACCTTAATGCCTCATCCTTGTTACCATCCATAATGATTTCCCACTTTCTAATCACTAACCAGCTTAAAAATCAACCAATATTTCCCCAAAATTCAACCCAAGATTCAGAATCTGAAAATATTGAACGCCCCACAAGATCATAATTTCGATTATAGCAAATTCTAGTGCAAGAAATAAGGATCTGAGTTTCCTAACATAACTATATTAAAAAACAAATCAAAGTCGTTAAGTTCAAGAAATAAACAGTACCAAAAGGAAATATAAACAGAGGGTTTGAGGATAAAGAATCATATGCGCGATAACACCTAATTATTTAATTGAACTGTGAACCCAAAACATCAAAAAAAAATGTTTACCTTTAGGCCTTTAGAATCTCAAATCTTATGATCGATTTAGAGAGAGAAATGGGGTGTTCCATATGTGTAAGGTTGAACCCCCAACCTTGAGGATGCCCACTGCCCTGGAGAAGTTAAATCGCGTGATGTATTTCAACATATCAAGATATAATAGCTGTCATATTGACACTTACAAAGATTTCAATTTCAAATATTGTAAGAGACGGAAATCAAACTCTTACACTATGACTATCAATTCAGCAAAAATTCTCTCAATCATATTCTTTGCACTATTGAACTATGCCCCAAGGCTTCTATATATGTAGTTTTAGCTATGCTTATATCTTGTCTGTTTTAGTCTGTTTTCCTACCGTCAGATATTTTAGTTTTTAGAGCATGTTGGGTCTAGAAAAGTAAATATTTACAATTTTGAAGTTTTCTTAATTAGTTCTTTGATAATCATTATTCAAATACTCTTTATTCTATATATTTATTTTTAACTATACAATAAATTGACAGAAGTCTTCTAAACCTTTGGTATAGGTTCAAATCCCATTGGATGCAAACTCTTCCAGAGTAATATCCCATTGATGGCTCGACCCCTCGAAAGGAATCAATATTTTACACGTAAATTCAAAATATTTTTTTTACTTCTGAACTATATAATTTTCAAAAATTTACTATTCAAAATTTTTTTTTTTTTTTTTTTTGGATTTTAAAGGCTATGAAACAGGAACTTAACACAAACAAACTTATTTTTATATCTATAGTTGCGAATAATGTTATAGTACAATTTTTAACGTTCGTAAACATGTGATCGTGACATAGGTTTAGTAAAAGTAATTTACCAACACTAAAATAAAAACGAAGTGATTTCATCGTGGTAAATTAAGGTTAAATGGCAGTTGAGTGACCAAAAAATTTAACTTAGGCTTTTTCGGTATCGATTTTTTCTAATATTATTTTTTCAAAATCAGTTCAAATAATATATTTATAGAACTTATAACTTTTTATAACTTTTAAATTATTTGTTCTCTTAGCCGCTATTTGATGAAGATTAAAATCAGATTTTTAGTAATTTTTAATAAAAATTGATGAAATCTGTGATTAAAAAGTTGTGAATCACGTAAAATATATTATTATAATTAATTGTTAACTTTGACTAAAATTAAAATCTAAAGTTTAATTTCTATCAGACATGGACTAAATGAATAATGCTACTTGTATATAAAGAGTTACAAAAAGTTTTATAGACAAATGAGGTGTCAAGAAGGGAATGAAAATTTTTTACTTAATTGAAAATGATTTGATTCAATTATGTCTTATCACATCACGACAGCCCCTCACAGAGGGGGTGAGGCTCGCGATTTTAAAAATAGTGGGCCCCACCCCCTTTGTGAGGGGGCCGTCACCAATTATGTACACCAGTAGTATACATTTACGGAGGTGTTCTCAACTAAAATTTTGATGTATTTTAAAATATTGTAAATCCTAATTAATTTCGTGAATCTGAATAGGTTTTCACAAATTTCATAAGAATTTCATTAGATATGGTGAAATTTCAAAAGATTTGATTATATGTATTTTTACGCTTGAAATCCATACAAATCTTTTAAAATTTATCAATTAATAAAATATTTATAAATCTATCAGTTATCGGGGATACCTAAATTTTGAAGGATTTAATTAATATTTCAATTGGGGACACCTAAATTTTAATTAATTTCATTAAAATCTACTAAAATCTCAATCGAAGACACCTAAATTTAGAAGGATTTTTAAGATTCATCACAATTTTAATTGAAGACACTCCATTTAGCATTTCTCTTTACACATAACATAACCGTAAAAAATAGGGCAACTTACAAAAAATACTATTAAAATTAAGAGTCTTTTGAAAAATCATATGAAACATATTTTTGAAGTAAAAAATACCGTGTAAAATCAATTGTCAAGTGACACACTAAAAAAATGTGATACTGAAAAGTGACATGTGGTCACTTTTATATTAAAAATGACATACAATGTTACTTTTATTAAAAATTTATATTTTTCACTAAAAAAAAGTTATAGAAATCAAGAAGATGACTGAAAAAGTGATAAACACAAAAAAGTGATAAAATTCAAAAAAAAAAGTGACGAATTCAAAAAAGTAGCACACATTAGAAGAAGTTATATAGATTAAAAAAGTGACAGACAATAAAAAAAGTAACAAACACTAAAAAAGTGACAAAATAAGAAAAAAGTGACGAAAATTAAAAAAAAAAAGTGACATTAAAAAAATGAAAAAAATAAAATTCAGCAACTATTTAGGGTATTAACCCATCGAATGACTAATGATGATTTATATATATTTCTCATCCAATATACAACAATTCTATAATCAAATAGAGTGAACAAATTATTAAAACACCTTTATTACTAAACCCACCATCCATTAGAATATATATCACTAGCAACTGCATCATCCCCCTCGAAAACCAGCACACAGCAAACCCACCACCGGGCCAAGCAATTTCCATATTGTCAATTCAATAGTTTCATCACCATTCCCTACCTCGTTTACTTCTCTATGCACTTCACTTGGGTCACTATTGCTATTATTATAGTTATTACTATCAATCGACAACTCACTTTGAAATGATCTCATTAGTCTGCATTTTCTTAAAAATTCTCACTGCATCTTCAAGCTTATGTGCCTTGAAAAAGTCTTCCACTACAGTAGTGTAGAGAACCACTTTCGAAATAATACTCTTCTCACGCATTAACCCAAAAAAGCTTTGTTGCCTTTTGCACCAACCCATTTTTACATAAATCATCAAGCATCGTCACGGTATTTGGGATCAACCCAATCAAACCCAAGCTTGAATACTGCAAGAAAATCATCCACTTCGCTCCTCACCGAACTAGATTTCCCATTTTCCCAAAAATAAATGAAATTTGGGAATCTGGCATTTTGGGAAGGGTAGGATTGCCTTTTTCTCGACTCGACCCTCGATGACATATTTGTTTTTCAATTTCTAAAGTTTCAAGATATCATAATAATCTAACACCACATGATTGCTCAAAACACCCTTCTGGACTTCCTATTTGCTTCCCCATAAGATCTATGAGTGCGTCATTAGATACCACCAGGATGGTGATGGTTTTCCATCTATTGATGTCAGTGGAGGAAGCATTTTTGGTGTTAACGTTGCTGCATTTCAGGAATCTTTCGAAGAGCTTGGTGATGTTGAAGGCTATGACAGTTGAGATAAAGATAAAGCGGGAGAGAAATAATAGTGACAGAAACCTCCAAAGAAATCATCTTTTATAATGTATTAATTACGTTTTAAAGGATTTAATAAATTAAAAGAGTATGAATCAAATTGATTAATTTTTTTAGGGTACTATGCCTAATTTGCCCTAAAAAATAGGTAAGAATTCATAAATCATGATTTAAGTTTTAACCATTCAAAATTCAAGTTTGAAGTGTATAAAATACAAAAATCAGGTATTTA
>CAIGRN010114847.1:0-13534 GCA_903798345.1 Fraxinus anomala
GATTTTAGTCTTGACACTTCCAGTATCGCTTTTCAGGATGGTCTCCTTTGGCATGGAAGATTTTGCTAAGAAATATGGAACACTAGAACCTTCTCAGTTTGTTGATGTGATGTCACTTATGGGGGACAAAGCCGATAATATACCAGGTGCTTTTGTGTGTGTGTGTGTGTTTTAATTATTAACTTATGTAAAGCACAAATTATGGTTTTTTTTTGATTAAATTCTTGGAAGGACAAGTTAATTGGAAAACCATATTTTTATTATAGCATTTTCTTTAAAGCATAGTATCCTGAAGTTTTTTTTTACTTCATTTTTGTTGTGAAAGAAATATGCCGTTACTGGAGTTTAAAATTTAATAAACAGAACTTATTTCATCCCGACTTGTGAAATGCAGCCATTTTAAACTACATATCCTTCATTTTTCTTGTTACCTCAAATCAGCAAGAGCTTTTATTTCTTCTTCTACTTTCTAGCTTATTGATGAATCTAAATGTTCTTTTAGATAGTTGTATACTTATTCTCGGTATAGTAATTTTGATGAAGCTGGTAAATTGCAATTGAGTGCAGGAGTTGAAGGTATTGGAAATGTCCATGCTGTGCAACTGATTTCAAAGTTTGGTATGTACATGCAACGCGTCATTTTATTTGGAACCATGGCAAACTTGCCGTACCTTACAGCATCCTTGCAACGTCACAGTTGTAAAAACAAATGATCAATATTGCATGCCATGAAGGAGAAATAAATAGATTTGAACATTTCCTTGGTACTGAATCACAATACTGATCTTTGTTTAGAAATCCAGTCTGTCAAACATTTTAATTCTGTAAGGGATACATTATATCCAAAGGAACTTAAAAGGTTCGAAGATTGGGTACCAAGGCAAATCAACCATAGCTTAGAAATATGATTTAGAGGAAAATATGTTTGTGGAATCCACTGTCCCCAATCTCTTATCTGGATGAGGCTTTAAGAAAAATATCTAGAGTGGCTCATAGGACTAGAAGTTTAAGTGTCACGTTAGGTTCAAATGAAATTGAAAGTTCTGACTCGCTAAGTAAACTGACACGATGAATGGGAGCATTTCTCAGCAAATGTAGATGAAGTAATATAGGGAACAATTAAGTAGAATGTGTTATCATTCCCAAACAACTTCCTAGAACCAGATCTTATTCCCAGTACCCACATCCTATTTTGTGAACTGGATAAATGATGAACATCGCTGACATATAAACTTCTATGGCCTTCTAACGCTCATGTTCCCTAGAAAAGCTCATTCTTGTTGGGTCAAACTATATATGCTCCTCATAATCCTTCCCCATAAAGATCCATTCTTCGGAATCCAATCTCTAGAAACATTTTACTACCAAAGCCAAATTTTCATTTGAAATTACACTCTCCTAATACATTATACTTTTGATCCTACTAGCCATGTCCCAAGTAACTGAGCAGTTCTTATTGCTAAGACCCCATCTGAGAACAATTGAGTTGCTAGAACTGTTTGGTTTAACTCTGGATTCTTCTCCTCTAAAACGCCTGCCAGTAAATAGGCATTTGTTTCAAATCCATTCATTGATCTGTCTCGGTTCTTATTATCTGTTCAAGAAACTTTGTTGCTCGACCCATTCCTTCTGTCGATGGATGAACCAAGCGCTTGTTAATCGATGTAAAGGTTTTGGGAATTAATCTCTCATGATCTATTTCTTTGTGTATTGTATTACATTTGTAGGAAAACTATACATAATTCTAAGAACTGATAAAATAAAAAATATAACTGAAAGATTCAGATATATCAAAATATGAACTAACTAAAACTAATTCCTAGATATGTGGGATTCAAATTTGACTCCCTGTTTGACTAAATCAATCCGGATCTGCAACATGATGCTTTAACAGAATTGCAAACAGAGGACATTTGTGCAATGTAGCAAAGAAGCACGAGTAGGATCATGCTTTATTGATGATGATTTGCTGGAAATATTATTTGACTTAAACTACCTTCCAACCAAAAAATGATAGTGAGTTCTGTTAACGAATTTTCCATTTTTATTCTTCCACATGGTGCTGTATGCTTCTCAATGTGAAATTATAGCCTTTGATTTATCTTCTTGTGCTCCTATTTGTTACATTGTATTAGCCTTTCACCTTCTGATTTTCGATGTTATTCTACAGTGTAGTGCTTGCTAAATTGTTGCTTGTTCTTGTATGGATAGGTACATTGGAGAACCTGCTGCAGTGTGTTGAACAAGTTGATGAGGAGCGAATCCGGAAGGTTGTTAAATGTCGAATGTCTTTTTAGTCTAGTATTTCTTTTAAAAAATTTTGAAGCAAATTTCTATGAACTGAAGTGGCCACTCTAGTAAAAAAAAAATCAAGACTACAATTATCTTTGTCAAGTTACATGGTATTAGAACAACTGTTTAGTGATTTAATGTGGACAACCTTAGTCATGAATCATGATAGGTCGAGTACCAACTAATGAAGCACATTAGCATCATGCATGAGTGGCCTAGTACTTTATCAAAGTATGTTCAGAACTACTTCACAAGTACTGAATGTATATTTGCATCAATAGACAAGCCTTTAATGAAATCAGTGAACCAAACAAGTCTCTCATAAACACATTAATATGCTACTTGTGCTGAAAACTAAACATATCACTAGTTTGGTTATTTAGCTACTATGAACTAAGGAGCAAATCTAACTTTTGGAACAATCATCCCTTTCTCCCTTAATGCAGTGTGGGTGTTCGTGTCAAGATTTAGTTGAGAGTGCTAAACGTCTAGTATTACCTTAGTATAGTTTGAGTTTGGAGTGCTATTTCCATTATAATAATCATTATTTGGTTTTTTTCGCCAAATCAGTACTTTTTTTTTTTTAAGATAAGGCTAAACAAGATAAAATTACAAGAGAAGTTTCAATAACACATTTGATTTCCAGAGCTGTGGATTGACATAATTGTAGAATGCCATTAGTAAATCCTGATTTTCTAGTATATCTTTTAGTTGATTCATATTATACATAAATATTAAAGATGTGCCAACACAAGTATGAAATGAGTAGAGATTTATTATACCGATGGCCAAAGACTTGGGAAAACGATAGGACTATTTTAATGGAGAAGTCATACTAATATGCAGTCACTCTTGGTACCTTAGGGCCTTTCTCCTAGAGGAGATGCTTTTACTTCTAAAAACTTTCCTTCCCTACCATCCCAAAAACAATAAAGAAATAGTAGGGAAGATAAACAAATATTGTTTATGATCTCCATTAGTTTGTTTTCTACATTCTGTAAATTTATGCATTCACTTAATCCAGTAGTTTTAGTTACTTATGTGAACTAGTTGTAGGCCTTGACATCAAATGCTGAGCAGGCTCTTCTAAGCAAGAATCTGGTATGTTTGTTTTTATTTATTTATTTATTAATTTTTTTTTTGCAAGTGTAATTTTTTCAATAATTTGAAGCCAATCTATGGGCAGAGTATTTATTAAATCTGATATGTTTCTTAGAACCTCATATTCTCAAAGCTAAAAGATCACATTCTACGTTATGTAGGCCATGCTACGTTCTGATCTTCCATTCTACATGGTTCCATTTTCCTCCGAAGATCTGACTTTTATGAAACCAGAGGTTCGTATTAACTCTGTAAAAGCAGCTGTTTCTGTCAACTATGAGCATGTCACACGATGTTTCTATTGTGGTTCCCATGGCTTCTGGCTGGCTTAGTGATCTATGAAATTGCCTTTTAGATTAATGGTTTGCCCTACTTGGCCGGTTAATGACATATGAGAAATCTATTCTGCCATTCAGGGTTGTGGCATTTATTAAATACACTTTAAAGTTGCATGTGAGTCCATTTGTTCCATGTGATATTTTCTTTATTTTATAGAAAGCTGTCCAGAGAGAACAGAAAGGACTTGAGCATGATATATCTTGAACCTTACGTTTTACTCATATTGATTCACTAATCACTGAATCACTGATGCATGTCAATGGGATCGTACTATATGTCCAATACAAAAGGTGCTGCTGTACTCAAATAAAAGTAGGATTTGGGTTACCACTTAGAATCAGTTTGTCATTGATACAAAAACTAGTAAAAACCATCACTGGTCTGACTGAACCTAGAATTGCATGCATCTGTCATTTTGGAGTTCAGAAATACAATAGCTGGTTGTTTGGTATATTTATTTTACATCCTTGATTGCTTTTACTTGAGATGTCTCATTGATTGTAATTTTTTTTTTCACTATTCCCACTTGTGAATTTCTTTTAATCAGTTGTAGATAATCAAATATATCCTTAATGCATCAATAGAACTCTATATGATTTCATATACCTATATCTGTATGATGATGGGAATATTAAACCAAGATGTTATGAACACAGGATAATGGGGAGAAATTCACATGCCTATTGACAGCTATTAGTGCTTATGCAGAAGGATTTTCTCCAGATTCTATCATTAGAAAGGCTTACTATTTGTGGAAGCAGCTTGAAAGACAGTGATTCATATAGATCTTTAGCGCATAAGTAAAACTGCATCTGAATGTGATGGGTTTAAATCCTAAACCTGGACGCTTTTAGTACAGTACAATGGGGAGACTTTTATGAACCTCTTGACGGTTATTGCCTATTGGTGCTTTTGCAGAAAAAACTCATCCAGATTTTATCACTGGAAGGGCATTTTATCTGCAGGAAGTGATAGAAAGAAAATGGACCAGATATTTGTGTTGATGATCTCTCTAAGATGGTTTTAGCCAGATGAAAAATCCAATGAGCAATATGTAACTTTTTCAGTTCTTTCTCTAGTTTTTAGCCTCCCTTTTCGTAAAATTTACTGTCTGTCAAAATCAATTTTGACCAGTTACTGATATACTAGAGTTCAATATCAATCTCTTTCGTTAATTTTATCTCAGCGTGTGTACATGGTCTTGATTTTTGCTCTTTTATGATGTTGATTAAGAGTACCAAATTATCGATCAGCAAATGCACGACTAATATGTCCAAAGAAAAAATGATTTGTGACTTGAACAAACTAATGTTGAACATGCTTTGCAAATGTTGCAAGGAGGAAATACAGGGAAATATTTTCATTTTGGTGTTTCTGTAGTATGTGTCTTGATTTTCTAAATGAATGAGTGCAAACCCGTCAGGTGCTGCTGGTCTCTGTAACTTACCTCCTATACTTGTATGGTGCAACTTGTATATGTATTACATAGGTTGGTAATAATTGATTCTTTGGTATTTTGTGGTTGCAGTAGTTTGCAGTGACAAAATGGAGATTAACTTGTGGTGTTTTGGTGGTGTTGGAAATTTTGAGTTTAGCCAGTCATTAGCTTATTTGTACTGTCCACTTTAGGTAGCATTTGTCCATTTTACCCTTTACGAATTTATTTTGCGTTTTACATGATCCGAATTTAAGATCTCGGGGGTATATTTTCACCACACTCATTTTTGCCAATCAATATTACTTCTCCAACAATGGTATAGTGCATGTTTGGTTAAGCATAAAAAATTTACTTTCAAGTTCATATATAAATAAACAAGTACGTTTACAAAAATAGATAACTTCCCCTCTATATGTACTTTCGAGCCCTTCATCTTTTTGAATTGAGACTCGGCTTGGCTTGCGTCGTTCGAACAACTGTAGGGAGCACCTCGATATATATTCACGTATGGTAACCGAGAATCATCTTACAATTGAGGCCAATTTTATTCATCCAACCAAGGTTCACCTTGTGTACTGATTGTGGACTCGTACAGACTTGACTCAAAAAAATCAATAATTGGATTGAATTCGTGATTAACTTTTTGTTAGTACCAAATCACTTGATTTTGTCGATTCTTATTTGATACTTTATCTATTTATAATATAACATATTTTTTTGTGTTTAGAAATTTATCCCATACTGCGATTTCTAATAAGGACAAGTTCTTAAATCACATTGAAGTTATAATAAATATGCTTGGACATACAATGTGTAAATGTACAAATTAATAATTTTTCCTTGGAACCCTTTTATGTCATATTTGACAAGACCATTATTTCAAAATCCATTCCTAACTTTTTCAAATCCACATTTTCTACGGCATTATTCTTGCCAAACATCATAGAAAAATTACTTATATAACAATTGTCTACTCTACTTCATTTTTAACTTTGGAGGAAGAAATTAGAACTTTAACCCGACTGAAAGTACATGGGAAAAGAGTTTGTTCCTTTATACTACGAGATCTCATCATGCTCCGCTTTGTCATGCGTTATATTTGGATAAACTTAAAATACGTACAAGTTTACATATGAATATATGAACTTGTTTTGAAATAAAGAAGTTTTTGTTGATAAAGTAGAAAATAACTTCTACCCTAAAGTAACTAACAAGCACATTACAGTAAAATAATTAGTCAAAAGTACGTTCACTTGAATGTCTCTAATGGGTTGGCCAAAATCAATTATAGAATACGTGTAGGACTCTGACTTATATGTCTTCATTGTGTTACACTTGTCACAAAATTTGTCACAAAATTGTAGTAGCAGCCTTGATTTTTATTCACAAGATCGTCATTTTCTGTGGAAAAGTCTATCTCCCTCCCTTATATAAATCCCAAATTACCCTACACTAAATCCCACAACTTGAAAAATTATTAAATAAAATGAAGACTTTTGTATTGGTTTTGTTGTGTCTTTCATCCCTCGTGGGTGCATTGGCTCAAGGAGGGGTGGGTTCAATTATAAGCAAATCCATTTTTGGGCAAATGTTGAAGCATCGCAATGATGCAAATTGCCCTGCAAATGGATTTTATACTTATGAAGCTTTCATAGCGGCTGCTAATTCCTTTGGAGCTTTTGGAACCACAGGCGATACCGATACTCGAAAACGAGAAGTTGCTGCCTTCTTGGCTCAAACTTCTCATGAGACAACAGGTCAAATTCAAATCCCACATACGCACTTAATTTCATACACACTTTTTGCATGTTATGTAGGTGGACTAAACATATTGAGTAATTTCTGAATATTGTAATGAACGTACCCTTCGTGTTTAAAACAATCTTTTATCATGAGAAAAGCTTAATTAATTTGTTGATGGAATTACACAGGAGGATGGGCTTCTGCTCCTGACGGTCCATATGCATGGGGATATTGCTACAAGCAAGAAAAAGGCAATCCACCGAATTATTGTGTTGCAAACCAGCAGTGGCCATGCGCTCCTGGAAAAAAGTACTTCGGTCGAGGCCCCATTCAAATTTCCCAGTAAGTATTGTGTAAGAACACAAACATGTTTATCATGTAGCACGAGCTAGACAACCACTCGACAAAGTTTTGATGATGATGTTTAATATTACTTATCAAACATGCTGTAAATTCTTTTAGCATCTCTTAACTGAAAATAATGGACACGTTTTGTATGCAATACTGATGACACTGCACTCAAAATAATGGGCACATCTTAATAATTTCTTGAATCGTGGATTGCAGCAATTACAACTACGGTCCAGCAGGAAAAGCCATAGGGTCTGATCTACTAAATAACCCAGACGCAGTTGCAAATGACCCAACCATTTCATTCAAAACTGCATTATGGTTTTGGATGACACCACAAACGCCAAAGCCCTCGTGCCACGATGCAATCAGTGGGAGATGGAGACCCTCGACTGCAGACTCGACTGCCGGTCGAGTACCTGGCTACGGTGTTGTTACCAACATCATCAATGGTGGAAAAGAATGTGGTAAAGGTTCGAACCCAAAAGTCGAAGATAGGATTGGCTTCTACAAGAGATACTGTGACTTACTTGGAGTTGGCTATGGCCCTAATTTGGACTGCTACAATCAAAGACCCTTTGCTTAAGAAGTGGTTCTTTTATTCACCTATTTGATGCATGTACAATAAAGCTCAGTGATAAAATGGAGCTCTTAGCAGTTACCAAACATGGATCCATATAATAAAACATCAATAAAATTATACTTCTATTATATATTGATTTGACTTCTTTTCTTTAAATTATCCCTCTCGATAATTTTATTAAAAAGTGCTTTCTGGGCTAAAAAAAGGAAGGATGCAAGCTTAATTTCCATGAGCACACATTCTATTTTTATTTATGTTTCTTAGTGTGACAAGAGAGACAGCAAGATCAGAGAGGATTGTCCTTCGAACCTTAAGAATATAAAATTTAGCATAATTTTTATTTTCATGATTTGAAAATATATAATGAAGTCTAAAGTAGAAGTCAATAATATTTAGAATGTTTTAATTGAATATTAAATAGATATCTTTAATTATTAGGAAATTAATCATATTAATTGTGTGGAAAGCATGGCAATTATGATGGCACTAACGGTGATGACACAAATAAGAATAATCACAAAGAAAAACAATAATAAAATTATTTTGAAAATTTTGCTAGCTAGTATCAACATTTATATATGTAGTGATTTGTTGTTATAAATAATAAGCTATAATAATTCAGGGAAAAAAAAAAAAAAAAAGAACGTGACTACTCCTTTCTTGCCTATATCCTTTCTTGCTTTCCTTGTTTGTTGCAGCTTAGTTTAGTGAGCGAACAATGTTGAATTTGAGAACAATTCCTTGATTCGCCCACAAATTTTTTTTTTAAGAGAAATATTAAGAAGACCGAAAAATAAAAATAGATCGAGCTATTAAAGAGACAACTTTTCCACCATATGAAAAAAATTATAATCGTATAGAATTCTCGCTCACCTAAACCTTAAGTATCGTAGAAAAAATATCACCTAAATTTTATCACACAAAGTATTGTACTCTTTGCACTAGGACACTGGTTTTATAATTTTTTTCTTTATTCAACTATAGTGAATTATTGACCTAATTTTTTTTTCTCCATGTTTATCAGACACAAGGATGCAATTATTCATTCCAATTAGATTTTGGCACCATTTTTCATCAAAAGAAAATTCTCCACAAATTTGTTTTCTTATAATTTATAAATTCTCACTTCGTTTTACTGGCACTTTTTCGAAAAATTTCCCAACAAATCTCCCCATTGACAAAAAAAGAGCCAACAATTTTGTATCTCTTTTGCAACTCTTGATGACGATACTCGAGAGAAAATTAATAGGGTTTGACAATCCAAATTTTCAAAATGCAGAATGAATACACTCCATAGAGTATAATCTCACAGAATATTAAATTTTAAATCAGATCATGTCGAACAAACTTGTTAAAAAATCAGAAAAGTATTAAGACAAAATTATGGGTGGTCAAAGACAATTTTTTTTTTTAATATTAAAAATTATTACAACTACAAATAATTTTTCTTTCACATACACTCAAGCATCATAGAAAAATATAACATAAACGTTGCTAGACCCACAATATTCTAATCTTTGTACAAATCCCAAAGAGATCGAGAAAATTCTAGGATGTCAAAATTAGAATTGAACTTTAATAGTTGGATTATTCTTGATGTACATAGGAAACACCATAATGGTGTCTATAATGGACACATGATGTCTCCGTATTGAAGGGGGGTGCTAGTGGGCCCGAGCCTCCTCCAATAAAGGGGCACCATGTGTCCATTATAGACACCATCATGGTGCCCCTATGTACACCAAACACAACCATTAAAAGGTTAGCCCTAAAAACATAATATGCATAAAACTTTGTTTCTTCATAAGAATTTTCTAGAAATTCAAATGCTGCGCTTTCTCTATTCTTTTGTTTCTTTTTATCATGATGTAGACATATACAAGGAAAAAAAAAAAAAAATTCAGTGATGCAAAACCCGACTTGCCACGGCACGTACATATTTTTTTTTTTCCGGAATGAAAATGGAGATGGATGGTCTGAACTTTGAAATCGAAGTTACGGGTTTCAACTTTCAAATCGAGGAGAAGATGGTTTGGAGGGTATTTTAATAGGGTAGATGTTTTTAACCGTACGTGACTTTAGACGGTTGGGTTTATATATTTTAAAATAAAATATATTATTTCATTAACCTTTATTGCCGTAAATTGCAGGCACAATAAGCTCGCAATACAAATTGTCCAATCAAAAGAATTCCGAATACAAGCGACATAAGAAGTAAGCTCGTGCATCACGTTATTGCTCTTGCGAGAACATGGTAACTATTATAATGACGAGACATCATTCACAATGTGTGCATCGATGGGGGATGTAGAGTCCTCAAACAAAATTGTGGATCGTACAAAGTAAATCACATTCAACCACTGTCACATGATACCGTCTAGCCCTCAAAAATCTTTGCCACAACCAAGGCCCGACTCTCTGCTGTTCCGTGTACTACGTTATTCCTCTCTCCCAAAGCACCCACAAAGGCACCCCACCTCCTCTCAAAACCCCATCAAAACCTCCTGAAAGTCGCTAATT
This sequence comes from Fraxinus anomala, assembly GCA_903798345.1. Taxonomy (NCBI): domain Eukaryota; kingdom Viridiplantae; phylum Streptophyta; class Magnoliopsida; order Lamiales; family Oleaceae; genus Fraxinus; species Fraxinus anomala. The sequence continues at coordinate 10,368 of CAIGRN010114847.1, forward strand.
CTGACTGGGTGTTCTACCGCTCCCCACCACTCCAAATATTTCCAAACTCGCATGAACGTGAGTTTCAACTCCCATTGAAATTGCAGATTGGACTCAAGAACCACTTAATTAATGATTATTATAGAACTGTAGCAGACACATTTATCTTTGTAAATTTTATTTGTTTCAAGATGCTGCGTCACATGTACTAGATTTTAATTGTTAAAACTAACTTCATATTGTCTAGTTTGATTTGATTTCCAAGAAAATTAAACCATGTTCACCCTATATACGTATTTGTTTACAAATAAGTTATTTTCAGTATTTGCAGAAATTGTAATTTTATTTATATAAAAATTGTTAAAGACATTTCTTTTAATTTGAAGCAGCATTTCATCTATTCAAGAAATGGAAAAAATTCTCAAGTAATAAGAGAACAAGGAAAAATTGTAATAAAAATCATTACATGGAAAATTATATTTTTCAACCACACACAATTCTATCTACTTTTATTAAAATTTACTAAAAATCCGTTTTTAAAATCTCTATCGAACATGGGCTAATAGACAAAATACATTTTTGTTTGCGGACAAACCATCCCATGTAAGCTTATATGTGCTCCAATCTGACAACTAGGTTACAATTTTGGTTTCTTGGACCCCTCCATGAATTGTGCTTGTATCCGGGGAAATGAAGAGATGTTAATCATGCACGTAATATCTTATGGTTGACGTGTTTTGAATATTAAATCTCTGTTTAGTCCAAAATTTTAAAATCTCTGTTTACTCCAAAATTTTAAAATCTCTGTTTAGATGTATGATTTAAAACGAGGAAAAGTAGTGGGTTCCACAAAATATACGGATAATAATGAGTAGTAATTATAAATATATGATTGAAATTAATTATTGACTTTTAACTAAATTTATAAAGTGATATTAAAATGGATGCTAAAATTCACGTGGTCTCATCCCCATTTATAGTCGTAATACATCAGATAAGATATTTTTGTTTTTTCTGGATCTTTCGACTTGAAATCACTACTTGAAGTGGATTACCATGATCGATTATCCCATGCATGCTTTGCGAGGAATGTCTATTTGATCCGCCTCATCTCCATGTGTCCCAAAAGCCTCAAATGCATAATTTCTAACCCCCAATTGAAATTACAATCATACTATATGTACATTCTTCTTTACATTAAGTTTGACACTTTTTCACGTAACATTCATCAAAGTCATTGATTTTTACAATATTTTATCACATCACTATCTAGATTTTGCAAATATAAGGAATGTCAAAGATAATGTAAACGTATGGGTACACATAACTTAATTCTTGAAATTATATGATGAAGTTTCTATTCGAAGTACCTCCGTAGAAGGACGAACTGCTATCCGACAATTGAATTCATAATAAAAAATAAAAAGATCCCTAGCTAGCTTAGCCGATCTCTCCTATGCATTGTTAGAATTACTAGATTCAATCATGATACCTCGAAATAAAACATAATATATATAAGAAGTTATAAACAATTACCTTTTGAATAACGTGTACAAATGGCAAAGTTGTTGCTGATCCATCACGAAAGGTATGCACACACCTAGGATAAATCTTCTCTTACACTCTCCAAACTGTAGTGACGACTATAGTTGGGATGTCAAGCCAAAACTATTTAGGATTTTCTTGGGGAGGATATGGGACCTAGTCATATTGCATCCATCTATAATGTACACATGAAAATTTAATGGACCTACACTTATTCATTTGCATCAACATGGACCGAAACCCACAAGGGAAAGCAAGCCCAACAATTGGACATCCAAGCATGGTAAGCTTCAGTCTAAATCATCTTTTAATAAGATAAAATCCCAATCAGTCCAAAAAAAAAGAAAAAAAAAAAAAATCCTAAAAATTTTATCATTAATATTCGTTTTTTCTTTTCTTTTATTTCTTCCCTATCTATCAAGTGAAAGGCAATCACAACAGACCAGCTAGAAGAGTTTCAGTTTAGTTAAAATTTCTGCTGTTCTTGAACATAATGTTGACAATTGACATCTAAAGGTAAAATAATATTAGTGAAACCAGATAAGTGCGTTTTGTGCATTTATCTGTGTCTATATTACTAAACTTTTATATCGTCAAAATATTGATTTCTACATAACTTGGGGGGTTAATTTCCTTATGTTTTCAATGTTTGACTCGTTTCAAAGAAATTGAAAAAGAAAGAAGGACAATTGGCCATTGGATGGAAGTTTGGAAACTAATATGCACTTGAATAGAAGTTGAAGTACCAAAATTGAAGTAATTTAAAGGGGAGGGTCAAAATCGAAGAGAGAATGAAGAAAATGGACTAAAATGTAATTTTATGAAAATTGTATATTGTCACGCGTTTTCTATAACGTGATTTATACCGGAAGCTTACGGTGTCAAGTTTTGTAATATGGTAATAGAGTTTTCGAACCCACATTGATTGTAATTTAATTCATACAAAGTACTATAATTGTTTTAACTTTTACTTTATCTAGAAAATTAAATCTCAAGTCAATATTTCTATCCTAAAATAATATGAATATGTAACAATTCAAATGAAATAAAACAAATTATAGGAGAATTATCAATGTGAGAAAGTTTAGGGATTGATTTCACCTCACTATCAACAATATTTTTCAACTTCTATAGTTACTTCTATCGATTTTTCCCGANTCAACTTCTATAGTTACTTCTATCGATTTTTCCCGAATTTATAGGCAAGAATCTTAGGTTAAATTCTATTCCCTCTCTTGAGTGCTAAATTGAACATATTTCTATATTTTAATTCCAATATCTCTACTTCGAATTAATATTATAGAAGTTGTATGCCCATGATTCTTAAATGGGATAACCTTCAAAGGCATATACTTTCTCTCGAAACCTATAATCTCCTAAGTTATGTTATTCTTAGATCATGCCTAAATTTCTCTCTTTCGAGTATCGAAATTTAAAACAGTAGATCATTCAATTATTGATCAAGTAATTGAAAACATTGTACAAGAATCAACACAAATAAATTAATGGAAAAATCAAACAAAATAACTATATTAGAATCCAAATATGTCTCAAGTTTAGTTACATCAAACTCTAGATAAAGTTAGTTCATGAATACTAGAAACGACATATTTAAATTTTAAATTCTAAAATAAAGAACATGG
>CAIGRN010114860.1:0-11307 GCA_903798345.1 Fraxinus anomala
GTTATAAATCATAGGTCAACAAAAAAAAACATTTCTTACCTCTTCCTACACAAATCTAGAACAAGGGGCCAATTGTTATATTTTGAGAGAGGAGATCAAGCCCTACCAAGGAATTGAAAGTCAATTACATCAAGATTTTGAAGAATTTAACATTGGAATTGAAAATCAACATCTTTTGAATTATTTCATTATCCAGGTGATATTTTTCTATTATTCTTCTTGTTATTCTCCTTTGTATTGAATGAAAAATGAACCATGTTTGTTAGTTATTTCTAATTCAAGACAAGTAGTTTAGTTTATTTCTTGTGTTTCTTGATTAATTTTTGCATACCTATTACATTATTTAATTAATTGGCCATTAATTAGATAATTAGTTACTTATTGTAGTGTTGAAATACTCACAACAAGTTTAGAACGCGGCAAAATTTTTACATATGTGCAATAAATGTTAGGAATAATATTTATCACGTTGCAATCATATAAATAATCTAAATTTTAATGTATTTTAATCATTCGAATTCGGGTTAGAATAAATTCAGATCGTGATTATGATAGATTTCATTTGTTTTGGAAAACAAAATTATATATCATAGCTTTATCTATTGTCAAGAATATGTGAACGGAACTAGATTATAGATCAAGAATTGAAATAAATAGCAATAGGTAGATTTGAAATCATTTATAATTTGATACAAAATATTTTTTACTGCTTTTTTAGATAATTTACCATAAAATTATATCAAAATCTCTCTTTTGTTTACACAATTCGAATTCCATATATAACTAGAAAATTTGAATTGAATTTATTTCATGTTGGACGATAACTATTAACTCATCAATTCTATTACTTGTCTACGATCACGTACGCTTGTGGGTTTCGTACGAACACTTATAATTTTCACCTTAGACTTTCTAGAATTAACTAAATTATACCTTATATGAGACTTACAGATTAACAATTTCTAAAAATTATTATTTACACTCTAATAATATTTTCTCTACCAACGAAATAATTATGCTAAATGTTATGCTACCCAAATTTTCGATTTGTCATCCATGATTAATTTTGTTACTCTATTTGTATAAAGTTTTCATTTAAAATATAAATATGTTATTTTTCTACACTTGTAAAAAAGTTATGTTTGAGTATATATATATATATATATTCTGGTAATTTAATTTTTAACTCTTTTGGGTATAAAATGCAAAGTTACTCCATTTAGTGGTGGCAAATGGACAGAGCGGCTCGTGGGCTGCTCGAGTTCATCAAATGACGAGCCCGAGCCGAGCGGGCCAACTCGCTAGGCGAGTTGTCCACGGGCTAGCGGCTCGTGGGCAAGCCAACGAACTCGTTTTTGTGAAAGGTTATTTTTTTTTTTTTTTTCAGAAAAAATGTATATCTTGAAAAAAAAAAAAATTAACGAGCTCACGAGCTGAGCTCGCGATCCAAGAGATCACGGGCCGAGCCGTGAGCCACGAGCCGAGTTCGTGAGCATACAACTCAGCTTGATCTATTGCCAACCTTAACTCTATTATAATTGGATAAAGTCAAATTTTTAGGTCAACTAATGATTTTATAGATGAAATCCATCCATTTATCCTTGTGATGCAACGAAACAAAAGGTTTAGGATAATGAGTTGCACAAACAAAAGATACAGGTAAAGTACGTGAAAAAAAAATTGTTGAAGATCGCAACTACAATTATCATTAAATGAACAATATGATATTGATCTCACGCACTGTCGTCCTGTGTGCGTGAGGAGCTGTTGCTGGTTGGTACAAAAAGTGGCGCTTCCACAGGCGTGGTCAGAAGTCAGAACAGCTAGTATATACCTTGCACTTGTCTGTGCATGGCAGCAAAAACCGACAATTACTGTGTACACCTTTTTAGCCTTCCAAACAAATATTTACGCTCTGTGTAGTTTATAATACAATCATTTTACGAGTTTTGCTGCAGAGCCCGGGACCCAGAAAGGAGATCCCGGGCTCTCTAGCTTTTTTGTCATTTTACAGTGCCGCTGGACAAGATGGCAAAAAAAAAAAAAAATATTGATTTAATGTCACGTAATATTTTATTATGGAATTATTTAAAATATAATTAATTTTTATCCAATTATTTGCTATTACCTATACTTTTATCACCGGACCTGTCAAAATTCTTTTAACAAAGTGACAATCATTTATAATAGTCTCAAAAATTCATATAATCCTTGGGGAAATATTTTTTTCTTGGTTGATTTTATAAAAATATTTCAAAGAGCATGTGAAGGTCGATTGTGTTTCCAAACAGTTGTGCTAAGCTTGGATCAGACCAAACAGTAATCGACACAAAGTTATATTTTTTTTTATTCATGTATAATATAAAAAATTAAAATAGATTAATTAATTATATGGAACATGCATTCAATTTATTGCTAGGGGACAAATCTTGTCGAATGAAGATGAAATTATAAACAATACAGTAAGTTCAATAATTTATTAATATTCTTTTCTTTTTAGCAATATTTTGAAAATCGAATCGAATCGATAAGTTCGGTCGAAAAAATTGGAAATCTTAACTGAATCAAATCCGGTCACATGGTGAAAAAACGAGGATGAGAAAAAATAATACAAAACTTTATCAAGTCTTTAATTAAATCAGAAATTGATGATTCAAGTACGATTTTCACAGTTCAACGGTCAATTTCTTGGTTAAAATAATAAGAGGGAGGTAAAGAAATTAACGAAACTTTGCATGTCTACCATTTCTAAAGTCGACTAATATGTGAGAGAGAAGGCACGAGGGACTCCAACGATTTGATACAGCTAAATTTATGATGAGTATTTATAAATTTCTGTTGGGTTTCAAGAGTTTGGATTGGATCAACTAGAACTTTTCTATTACCTTTAGATTTGGGAAAACTCTACGTTTACTTCATTTGTTCAAAAATATAGCAACACTTCATAACTATGATATCGCTAGACATAAACCATCCCATCAAGTCAAATATCTTCCGACGCACACGACAAACACGAGCCATGTCAATATGGACAGAATATTCAATAAAAATATTTTTTAGAAATAAAAATAAAAATAAAAAAACTTGTGGTTCCTTGTTAACTAGTTCGACATTGACAAGTTCTCAACGTGTAAGATCTACAAAAAAAAATTATTGATTGTGCTAAGGCTACCACCCAATTATCAACAATATGTCACATTTTACATATCTAGTAACGTAACATTGTCCAATCTCCCTTAACTAAAGCTGCCAAAATACCTCTAAAATTAGCTATTGATTTATGAGTTGCAATTCACCTGGGAATATCGGACTGAAAATGAACTCTAATATACCTTACAAATTGAGTATTTCGTTTTTAACTGCGAAGTAACATATAATAAGCCACTTTTTTGTTTTTTTTGGAAAGAGACTTTGTCATCATTTCAAGAAAGGTTTGTTAGAGGAAAACTTAGCATAACTAAATGTAATTCACACTCTAGTTAAATTGATTTTGAGTCTCTTAGTTTTTAAGTTTTGAAAATTCGTGACTAGTATATTACAGTGTTCTCCCCGCATATGGGTATGCGCGTGATAATGCAGTCAATCCATTTCATTGACTGCATATGCGTGTTTAAACATCAAAATGCACACATATTGTGTTAAAAATTATGTCCAATTAATCCAGCGAAGTCCAACCCATTTTTATAATTTAAAGAAAGCGAATCGAGACCGATATATATCAAATTAGCCCAAATCGTCCAAACCCATGAATTATATATATGACAATGTGTAGGATTTTGATGTTTAGAAAGTTTTAAAGTTAAAATAACTTTTTTCGTAGAGTTGTAAACTATTTATATCGAACCCGAGCCTTCTTCTTTGATCTTTCTTTAGTTTCACTACTAAGAACTTCAACGAGTTGTAAAACTTGAAGGTTTATTTTTCATTTTTGTATTGTTCACCTAGTTAGAACTTTGAAAGTCCATTTCTCCTCTGATTTTTAGTTTTAGGAAAAAATATTTATCAAACTCTTGTTATAATATTTTTTTTTTATCATATTTTATTCTTGCTTTAATTTACTAGGAATCAATGGAGCAAAATAATTCTTCCAAGAAATATTCTATTTTTGAAGATAATGAGCTGAAAAAAAGTTTTGGCAATGTTGAATGGGTAACTGCAGTTGTTGAAGATGTTAGTAAACCTAATTATGTGAAATGTTAGCAATGCACAATCTTGTTTGTTGATGGTTGTAATGATGAGAATGAGGACCACAATGATATCTTACCAGATACAAAAGGTAATAAAAATTCTCAAGTTTAAGGGAGATCGGTGAAGATGATTTTACATCGAATGACACGAAAGATGATTTAGATGAAGAAAATGAGATTGAATTGGGATTTGATAAAGAACTACACAAGATTTAGGGCATTTTTTTAAGTCAATGTTTGTGTCTAATCTAATTGTAGGAATTGATTACCAAGTAATTGTAATATTTATGATTTTGAGCAATATGTAATTGTTGAAAAAAGAATATTTTTAAAATTCAAGTAATTGTAGTATTTAAGATTTTATGCAATATGTTTTTTTTTTAACAAAATTGAAGAATATGTATAAAGTTTAAAGAATGCATTATTTTATTTATTTATTAGTTTAGGATATTTAAAATAATATTAGAAAATAAAAATCACATAACTATGCACATACTTCGCATAGACACGCATATGCTTAATTGTAATGCTTGATATTCAACCGAAACGCATCATCACACATTACACATTTTTGAACCTTGGTATATTATGTCTGTGCATCTCATTACCAAAGTTGTACACGCTAGTTATTGGGATTTGAGACTAATATCTTGACTCCCCCAAGATCCACAGTCACAAAGTATGAAGAGCTAGAAAAATTATAAAATACGGGTGACAAAAAAAACAAAAATTTTATCCAAAAAATTATAAAATCGAAAAATAAATTACGGACTATCAAAGACATAGATATTCCACTATATAAAAAAAATGTTTCAATCATATATAACTTTTTAACACCGTCCAAGAATATTAATCCTAGGTGTGAGACTAATAGATCCTCAAGTCTCACTCCTAATAGCGTTCATGACTATATTAAATTTAATAAATAAAGCACTATCGGGAAGGCTTGGACATTTTGATCAGAATCGGAGGTTCCGGTCCGGTTCCAAAAAAACCATTAGGAACCATAATCGAAAATTGAGAACCAACTAGGTTCGGGTCGATGGTTCTGAACCAGAATCATGGATACCCGATTGGAATCGACCTTTTATATAATTTTTATTTAAATTTTATAGATGAGTAAAAAAATATACAAAATCTAAAAAACCTAATTTAGGTAGTAATTTGTGAAACTCTAGACTATAATCCTAAGAAATCAAGACTAGCTCCTACTTTTGCACCTCTCGTCTCAATCAAATTGTTGCATTTCAAAGGTAAGTACATGTTAATCTTTACAATTTGGGTTTCTAGGAATCAAAATATTCAAATTAGGTTGTGGTGTAAGTTGATAAATTAAAGCATTTATTTTTTGCAATTCGAACTTTCTACTTTTTTGCATTTTTAAAGGGATAATTGTAGCAGAATTCTCAAATCTTTGAAATATTAGCAGACTTTCTCCACACTTTTGATTTGTTGCAGCCGTCACCCCTAACCTTTCCAACCATTACATGTNAAATTAGGTTGTGGTGTAAGTTGATAAATTAAAGCATTTATTTTTTGCAATTCGAACTTTCTACTTTTTTGCATTTTTAAAGGGATAATTGTAGCAGAATTCTCAAATCTTTGAAATATTAGCAGACTTTCTCCACACTTTTGATTTGTTGCAGCCGTCACCCCTAACCTTTCCAACCATTACATGTGAGGCCATTTTGGATGGTTTACATCCATTTTCCGCCAATTGACCCAAAAAATTAATTTTGACCATATTTTTAATCAATTAAAAGGGGGGCAAAATGGTAAATATCTATTAAAATAATTGAATAAAAAATTTAAAAAAGGAAAAGAAAAAGAAAAACGGTCGGCATCCTCCTCTGTGTCGGCATCTTCTAGGTATCTATTTAGGTCAAATTGGGGAAGACACATATGTTCATTAGATGCACCATGAAGATAAGATGCTTGTGGTGGTTTTTTGTGATCATGGGTCGCACCATCGGTGCCAGAAAAGCCATCTGAAAGTCGCGCAATGGCTGAGGCCAGAGTTGAAGGTGAAGATGGCAGGATGTCGGCCGTTTTTCTTTTTTCTTTTCCTTTTTTTATATTTTTTATTCAATTATCATTTTATTTTAATAGATATTTATCATTTTGCCCCTTCTAATTGATTAAAAATATGGTCAAAATTAATTTTTTGGGTCAATTGACGGAAAAATGGATGGAAACCATCCAAAATGGCCTCACATTTAATGGTTAGAAAGATTAGAGGTGACAGCTACAACAAATCAAAAATTTTTAAAAATATGCTAATGTTTCAAAGATTTGGGGCTTTTACTGCAATTATTCATTGTTCAAATTTAAGTGATTTTTTTATAACGCGTGACATTTGAACTTGGTATATTCATAGCTTGAGATGTGATGTATTTTTTTGGTTATCTTGAGTTTGTGGTTCTTTTTTGAAATATAATTTTTTTTTATTCAAATAGAGTGAGTTCAATATGTAGACTGCAATTTCTTGATACTATATATTTATATATTTAATTAGTGTGTTTATGTCAATTCATTTTAAAAGTAGAAGAATTTAAGTATTTTTCATAATTAGATTATAGGCTCTAGTATGCCTTATGGATCGAATCAGGTTTATTAAGAAAAAAATAATTTCTTCTCAAATTGTAATTTAATTTTTGATTTTTTAATTTTCCCCTCTTTTCGTAATTTTTAGTATCCACTATTTTGTTTTATGAAGATTTCTTAGCTGAAAAATATTGTCTAGTAGTAGCTTATTAGGTATATGTATTGAAGGGGCTTATGTGAAAATGTGTACTAAAAAAAATGACTTAATACATCTTCTATCATAACAACTAGCAACATGCCATAAAGATGAAAATATTATTTACTAAGAGTATCATTCTTTCATGTAGGATACAAATATTTTTCAGTGTAAGTGGAATTTAATCAAGGTCGAAGAGTTTTCGAAGCCTAAGACGAGTTTTAAATTTGGGCTCTTATATTATTTTATGCAATATGCATTCAATTTTTTCTAAACTAATCTATAAACTCAAAAATCAATAAAATAATAAATGAAATGAAATATTCAATCTCAAGTTCGACCATGAATTTAATAATGGTAAAAATACTAAAAATAACATAGTTTACAAATTAATTATACTCGTTACTTGCACATTCATCACCATTGTTGATGAATAACATTATTCCTATGAACCCATAATACAAACTTTATTCAATTTTTAACCCTTTAACGTTTTAGTCGAAATTATTTAGCTTAGTGGGAACTTGCGAGGGTAACGTAAAGTGAGAGGGTAAACTTTGGGAAGCAATATCACTCTCGCACTAGGAGCAGGCAATAGCCTTAGCCATGGGCAGCTAGAGATTTTAGAGGATGAATGAAATGGACCCGTTAATAAAAGATATACATATAAAGCCACAAGAATTAAAACAAAGGACAGAGATAGATATAGAAATATAAATAGAGATAGATTTAGAGAGAGAAACAGGAATGAGAAAAACCATTACACGTTACTCTTTGGTGCAACAGTTCCACTCATTTTGCAGCCTTTAAAGTCCATCCCTCTTACCCTCCTCTCTCTATATCTCTCATTTAAAGTTGATTTATGCTCCACGTACAGGAGCCTAAATTTTACAGGGGCTTACAGGCCCCTCACTGCAGAGGGGCCCCACTGTATTAAAAAAATGTATAAAAAAATATGGACCCCACCTGAATGTGTGTGGCCTGGCAGACTTGTGAAATTCAGCTCCTGTACATGTAGCAGGCCTCTTTAAAGTTTCCACCCCCAAAGTTGGACTTAAGGTAGGTCGGCCAGACGAAAGTACCTCCTTTCTATATTAACAATTGCTGTTGAAGTTGTAGAGTTTAATGACTTAAATTCATTAATCGGTTTGTACGAGGTGTTTTTTAGAAAAAAAAAAAAAAAACTCTTTAGGTGTTCAAGTTGTCCAAATCTGCCAAAACATGAATTATTATTTTTTTAATTCTTGTGAAACCTAAATTGATCAATATTATTTTTTTAATTCTTGTCACCGAACTTTACCAAAAATTCCCAAAAGGTCATCGAACTTCAAAACTTTCCTAAATAGTCACTGAACTTTGTAAAATGTTCATATGGGGTCATTGAACTTTAAAACTTCCCTACATAGTCACCGAACTTTGCCAAAATTTTTCAAGAGGTCACTAAACTTTGCAAATTGAGACCACATACATCAATTGTTTAGTGACCAACTAGAAACTTTTTACAAAGTTGAGTGACTATACATCAATTGTTTAGTGACCATCTAGAAACTTTTTGCAAAGTTGAGTGACTATCTAGGGAAGTTTTGGCAAAGTTCGGTGACTATTTAGGGAAGTTTTAAAGTTCGGTGACCCCCTAGGAACTTTTTACAAAGTTCAGTGACTATTTAAGGAAATTTTGAAGTTCGGTGACCACTTCGGAACTTTTGGCAAAGTTCGGTGACTATTTAGGGTATTAACCCGATTTCGAAAGCCTAATCTTTGATCTTACTTCAAATTTTTTTTCATGTTTGGCTCTTAAACTCTTGATCTTGTTCTTCTTCATGAGCCTAATTTGATAGTCTTGATTTTAATCTTTTAAGCTCTCGTCTCGAATGATTTGATTTGAATGCTTAACTTTCACTTTGATCTTAATTTCGAATCCGATTTATGATGTGTTGATTTTGGTAATGCTTGATTGATTTTAACGTTGAACTATCATCACTCAAAATCAATTGTTAGAAATAATATTAATCTTGTTTGTTATTATCAAAACATTAAGGATGAAATCAACCATAGGTCAACACTTAGAAGATGGGAGCAAAGCTCTAATAATTGACAAGAAGTTGAAGGAACCTATGAAAGGATTGCTAAAAATTTTCTTAGCCAGAACCTAGATGTGTTTGCCTAGAAGCATGCCGACATAGTGAGAATAGATCCCCAAGTTTCCTATCATGTCCAAAAACTTGATTCAAAGATCAAGCCTAAGATGTAAAGGTGCCAATCAATGAGCGTTGAAAAGTATGAAGCATTGAAGAACGAGGTGGATACGCTGTTAGAAAATGGCATTATCCACGAAACTCAATACCCATTATTGGTATGTAATCCAATTAAAGTATCAAAGAGCAACGAAAAATGAGGAACGTGTCAAGATTTCATTGACTTGAGTAAAGCTTGTCCTAAAGATAACATCTCGTTCCCCATAATTGATCAGCTCGTAGATGCAACAGTGGGACACGAGTTGTTAAGATTTATGGATACGTGTTCAGGATAAAACTAGATCCTTACGTATGGACCTGTCGAGCAACATACCATGTTCGTAACGGATCGAGGACTATATTGTTATAAAGTAATGCCGTTTGGGCTAAAAAATGTGGAACTACATATCAAAGGCTAGTGAAAAAAATGTTCACAGATCATATAGGAAAAACGATAGAAGTATACATCGACGACGTGCTTGTAAAAAGCCTTTAGGCTAGAGATCATTTAAAACATCTGAAGGCTTCCAACATATTGTGAATATACAGGATGAAACATAATCTATTAAAATGCGCTTTTGGAGTTAAATTCAAAAAGTTCCTTGGTTACATGATCAATCAGCAAGGTATTGAAGCGAACCTCAACAAAATTTAGTCCATCATAAAAATACGGTCTCCATTTAAATCAAAAGTGGTATAAAACCATCGATATGTTTGTATCACGAGCAACAGATAAATGTTCACCTTTCCTCCAAGTATAGAAAGGAGAGAAGAAGTTTGAATGAAGCAACGAATGTGAATAAGCATTCCAACTCTAAAAGATCATTTACGAAGATCACACTTTTTAGCTTGAAAATGGGGAAAAGCTATTGCTATGTTTAGTGGTTTCTATGGTGGCAGCCAGCTTGGTATTGGTAAATGAGAAAGGGTGACAACAATTATTAGCTTGAAAATGGGGAAAAGCTATTGCTATGTTTAGCGATTTCTAAGCTGCCAGTCAGCTTGGTATTGATAAATGAGGAAGGGCGACAACAATTATTAGTCTACTATGTAAGTAAAGCCTTGCAAGGAGCTGATGCAATATATCTGGATATGAAAAGTTGGCCCTCGCCTTTGTCAAAGCTTCAAGAAAATTGTAACCCTATTACCAAAACTATGACACTGAAGTACTAAATAAAATCCCGCTTAAACAAGTACCGCAAAAGCCTTATGTATCATGAAGATTAATGAATATAGCGGGGACAATTTAAAATAAGTTACAAAGGACAATTAAAGCATAGGCATTGGCCAACTTTATTGCTAAATTTTCAAATCTTCCCATTTCAGAGGAAAAGCCTGAATAGAAAATGTGGAAATTATTTGTGGATGGATCATCAAGAATCTAAAAAGCAGGCATAATCTTGAAAACCCTAGAAGGGCATAAATTGAATTGTTCACTGAGGTTTGCATTCAAAGTGAATAACAATGTAGCTGAACATGAAGCTTTATTGACGGGCTTGTGGCTAGCAAAAGAAATTCAAATTCAAGACATAGAAGTAAAAAAAACAACTCATAGTTGGTAATAAATCAAGAGAATCGAAACTTCATAGCCAAGAATAAAACAATGGCTGCTTACTTCGCTGAAGCCATCCGTTCATTTCAGTGCTTCAACAAGTTTGAACTCAGTCAAATTCTTAGAGGGGAAATGAAAACGCAGATGCCTTGTCAAAATTGGCAAGTTTAAAAAATATGGAACCGTTTAAAAAATTGCTCGTAGAATTGCTATGAAAACCATCATTTGGCCAAATATTTTTTGTAGGAAACCTTATTGATACAGGAGAAGGCATTGTGGAATCAGGACATCATCTCTTATGCAAAGGGTAGAACACTCCCTAAAGATTAAAAAACAGTGCAAAAACTTTGAGTAAGAGCTGCAAGATATACACTACAAGGTGATATCTTATTCAAGCGAAGGTATACACTCCCTCTGCTCATTAAATGAGGATGGGGGCTTTATACGTAATAAAAAAAAAAACAATGTAGGTATATGTAAGAAATTGAAGATGAAGATGACTGATAATTGAATTGAATCAGGAAATATTCTTCATATGGAAACTGAGCACGAGAGCCACATATATAAGGGTACAATGAGGGTAGAAGAGTAAAG
>CAIGRN010114866.1:0-38878 GCA_903798345.1 Fraxinus anomala
TGGAGTGAGTTTTGTTGATTGTGTGCAGTTGGTGGGGATGGTGGGGTGGCAATGCTATAAGGTGGTGGCGATTTTCGTGACATTCCCAAGGCGTGAACGACGCTGCCCTCAACGGTTGCTGTGCACATTGCAACATTGCCGCTGCAGTGTGGCATGAGCGGCGTTGTTGCAGCGATCGCTGTGCAATGCACATCGCCGCTGCGAGTGGTGTGAGCAGTTGGTGGTGGTGGTAGTAGTGTGACGGTGCTCTTAGGTGGTGGCGATTTTCGTGAGTTTTGTGGCAGTGTTGATTTTTTTTGGGGGTAATTTTTGTTTATTGCGTTAGTTGTCGGTGGTGGTCGTGGTGTCGATGTTAGTGGTAGTTGCTAGTTGTAGTCGTGGGGTGGTCATTGCAGTGTCAGTGGTGGTGCGACTGTTGTTGTGGATTTGATTTGTTGGTGTTTTTTGGGCGATGATGTCAATGATTTTGTTGGATATTGTTGGTGGTAGTAGTTGTGGTGGTGAGGTGGTGGTGGTTGTGATTTTGAAGTGGAAAATGGTAGTTGTTGGAAGTGGTGGTGCCTGGTGGATTGGGGTAGATAGTGGAATTAAGAGGGTTTGTGACCAATTATTTGAGATTGTGACCATTAATTTGGGTATTCTGTGACTAAAAAAATAAATTGTGACCGATAAATAATATGTGACCTAAAAATTTGAATTGTAACTTATGAAATTTGTGATTTATGATTGATAAATGAATTGTGATCTATAAATTTTTTGATTTGTGACCGATAAATGAATTTGTAACCAAATTGTATAAAATTGCGACCATAATGTATTTAATTGTGACTTATAATTTTTTATGTGTGACTGATGAATAAATTGTGACTTATAAAATTTTTGAATTGTGATCGTAAAATAATTTGTGATATATAAAATTTGTGGTTTGTGAGCAATTATATGGAATTGTGACTTTAATATATTTCATTAATTAATTTTTAAATAAAAATTTTAAAAAATCTGAGATTTGAAATTTTAAACCTTAAAAAATCTGAAATTTGAAATTTTAAATTTGATGTCTTAAATTTGAAATGGGTAAAACTAAACCTCTTAGTTTTGAATTTTTCATTGTGATTTTAATATATTTAATTAATAAAATATATGTTTAATTAATTTATTTATAAAAAAAATTAATTTGATATTTGAGATTTTAAACTTTAAAAAATCTGAAATTTTAAATTTTAATCCGTATCTTTTAAATTTGAAATGGGTGAAATTTAACCTCTTAATTATGAAATTTTCCTTTATATTAATAAGTCATTAGAGTTTCAGAAAGATAGAACGGAACATAATTCGTTGTCTTGCTAGCACAAGAAAAAAGAAATATAATCCTCTTATTCTTGTTTTCTATGTAAATTTTCATTGGAGGCTGGATAATTGAATAACTGTGGATTGCTCTAGCACTAAGAAGCACAAGGTTCATCAGTAAAGGAATTTGCAAAATCTACAAAATGTATAATTTCTATCACCGTTTCTTTTTAAACATAAAGAAGATCCTTGGTGGGAATTAAAATTTATTTTATTTTCGCCGTGCATGTTAAGTAAATTTTCAACAGCAAAAAGTAGCAAAAGAGATATTACTAAAAGGTAAACCATAAGAAAGAAAATTATAATCTTTCTTCTAATTTATGATCCATAAGGGGTGATAGAACCATGAGAAAACTGTTAGCATAGTTGCATAACTAAATCTCATAAAAAACATAGGGCACAACAAATAAAAATGAGATTTAGATCAATTTGACAATAAAAATGTCCTAGGCTTTTAAACGTCAGCTCCTGGTTTTCTTAAGCTATTATAGGGATAGTTGGCTTTTCAAAGTCTAGTGTCAAGCTTTTTGGTGTTTGCGAGAAACCCACAATCGTACAGGATTATTAACAAGTAATAGATAAAGTGAGTTTAGAGTTATCGTCCACGATAAATAATGTTTAATTTCTATTTACTAGTTATTATCAAATTCCATAAAGAGTAACACAAAAAAAAAGTTGTTTTGATTTTTTTATACTAAGTTTAACTACGAAGCAATAAAAGTGGTTTATCAAATATGAGATTAATGTATTGGATTTCTAAACCCCTCTATTATTGTTATTTCCAATTCTCGATACAAGTAGTATTATTTTCCTAATGTTAATGACAATCAATAATTCAATTTTATTTAATATCATTTTCCAAGAAATATCAAACATATACTTAACTCGACCTGGTCTTATTCCTAATTCGAATTCATATGAAAAACATAAATTTAATAATAGGATTATTTCACGTGATTACATACGGCATAATGTTAAATATGCAGTGTTTTACCTACTGTGAGTCTTCCAATACTACGAATCAACAACAAGTTATCTAAATAGTGATCAAGCATTCAAACAACACAATGTAGGCACATAAATAATCAAGAAACTCAAGAAATTACTAAATTAACGAGTCTTGAATTAAAAACAACAACTAATAAGGTTCATCATCCATCCAATATAATGAAAAACTTGGTCTAGCATTTTTATAATTTAATTACACAAGAATGATTTTAAAAAATCGCTGGAAATGAGAAAGATGGAAGAAGTAGGAAAAATCCATTGACTCAAATCTTTAAACCGGGCTATGAATCTTCAAAATTCTTCCATATTTCATTAGAAGAACTACAAAATGTCGTTATTTAAAGCCCTGAATAAGTATATTAAATACACTTATCAAACAACAATTGTAATGTACTACTTTCGTTAATCAATGAGCAAACTATTTTCAACACATTAAAATCTTCTGTTATAAAGCTCTCTTTAATTTTTTTTTAATCCCAAATTGACCCCCAGAATAGGCGGAAGGTGAAGAAATCATCATCGCCTTTTTAAGAATAATCTGGGAGGTGCTGGAATTTGAAGTTCACTGCCTTGGTGGAATTTTCCGGAGTTTGTATTTAATTCTTTCCACCACCATGGATTACACACACACACACACCGACATAATAGAAATATGTAGAAGAAGCAGTCACCGACATTGCCATCTTATTTATACAGCCTGTTGCATTTTATTGTGTATGGAAAATAGAGTGAGTTTAGAGAAAGAGAAGTGAACAGAGAGAGGTAGTAATTGAGATATAGTGGGTCTAGTCATTTTGGTGAGGAGTGCTACCATACAATTGAATAAAATAATTGTGAGGTGTTACTTATTAGTGCCCAAGAGTCATTTGTATAAATCTCTTTCTCAATAAAATAACAATCTTTGAATAATTCAAACTCAGCAAAAGGTAGTCTAAAGGAGCAGAATACTGTCGCACGACATCCCTTTCTATGCTAGAAGGAAAGGCGTCCCATGATATGATGACATGTTCAAACATAGATTCAGAAATATATCTAAGCAACCAACTCGTAATGAGTTTGTCTGTCACCAGCCACAGAAGATAATCGATGTTGAGTCTCACCTTTTTAATTTAACCGTTGTTGCCATATCTGGACTCTATGAACTTTTTACAATAGATTTAACTTCCGATCACAAAACCTTTCAAATCATACTTGCAAAAATAATAGGTGTCGACTCGCCTTTTAGCTTATTCTTATGCTAAAGTGCAATTAGTCCGACAATACACGTTTTTATTTTTTTGGACAATAAAGACAATGCTTAGTGCATTTTAAAAGCACAATTGGTTCAACAAATAGAATTAGCATTTCCATTAATTTAGAGACAAATTTTCGACTTAAGTGCCTAAACTGAAAGGAAAAGGAAATTTCCGGTTGATTTGAAACATAAATGATATAAAGTTAAAGAGGGGGGGGGTTGGGGGGAGGAGGTGGGCGTTTGACTATATGTATTTTGAACCCATCTCTGATTGCATACAAACCAAACTCTTCAAATTGGAATATTTCATTCGGAACTTTGCCATAAATGGATTATTCTTTTTGGCCCACATGGACAACCCACTTGTTTTTTTTAAATCCTACTCCACTCATGAGAAAAATATGCTAAGCTGAGCCTGGAAAAGAATAATCACAGAATGTGGAAGAAAGGAAAAGGAAAAGGAAAAAAAGAAAGGGTTGTCATCCACCATCTCACTTTTCTGAACTTCTTTATGCCCACGAGTTTGTTCTTGTATTTGAATTTTAAAACTTGATACAAAAGTGTACTCTGTTTTACTGTTTTCTTTTATTAACTTTCACGAATCACGTGTTTGTGTCATTGATAACAATATGCAGAAATTGGCGAATCTTGTTTTGCTCTGCCTTTTGATCTTTTGTAATGCAAACCAGGAAATGTACCTTCACAGGTTGTTCAAGTCCAGAATATCACATAATTTTCCCGTTTCAGATTATTGGGAAAAATTGCATGAAAGAAGAGTCTTCTCCTGTGTATGCTGCACCTCAAGATGGGTTAATGCAAGCAGACAAGATTGACAAGTTGCCTGGACAGCCTGATAGTGTGGATTTTGATCAGTATGCAGGGTATGTCACCGTTGATCCACAGGCCGGAAGAGCACTGTTTTATTATTTTGTTGAGTCCCCAGCGAATTCTTCAACCAATCCTCTGGTTTTATGGTTAAATGGAGGTACACAATCTTTCGTGTGCATACGATGAGATAAAATATAGTACTTGACAGGGGAAAAGAAGTTAAAGAAATGAGAATATTTTATATTGTACTATGAATAGTCCTCGAGACCAAACATGTCTTATGAAGTCACTTTTCACTTTCAACAATTATTGGAGATAGTATATTGATATATTTTCCATTCACTTTTAAATGGAAATTTTCGAATTGATTTAACAGGATTTAGATTATATTCTGATTACCAGGTCCAGGATGTTCATCCTTTGGATATGGAGCTATGGAGGAATTGGGCCCTTTTAGAGTCAATAGCGATGGAAGAACTCTTTTTCAAAATAATTATGCATGGAATAATGG
Source organism: Fraxinus anomala (assembly GCA_903798345.1). Classification (NCBI taxonomy): domain Eukaryota; kingdom Viridiplantae; phylum Streptophyta; class Magnoliopsida; order Lamiales; family Oleaceae; genus Fraxinus; species Fraxinus anomala. The sequence continues at coordinate 4,929 of CAIGRN010114866.1, forward strand.
TGAGATCAACTTATAAGCTGTAACAGAATCAGAATTTCACTTCTTTTTTCATTTTTTGCAATGAATTTGCTTATGTCTTTCATTGAATTTTCTCCAGTGGCAAATGTGATTTTCTTGGAATCACCCGCGGGGGTTGGTTTCTCTTATTCAAACACGTCGTCTGATTATTACAACGCCGGTGATACTAGCACTGCTAATGATTCCTATATTTTCCTTGTCAACTGGCTTGAGAGGTTTCCACAATACAAAACCCGAGACTTCTACATTACTGGCGAGAGTTATGCCGGTCATTACGCGCCACAACTAGCATACACAATATTGCTTAACAACAAGAACCCAAATCAAACTGTTATTAATCTAAAAGGGATTTCTGTATGTTCAATCAGCACCAGTTTTCCATTAAATTTCAATATTTTTTTTTTTTTCTCACTTTTAACAGATTTTATTGTTTGAAATATTTCAGATAGGAAATGCATATATTGAAGACTGGACAATCTCACCAGGATACTACGACTATTTTTGGTCACATGCCTTGAACTCAGACGAGACTCATAAAGGAATCTTTACATTCTGTGACTTTTTGAATGACACTGTATCAGACAAATGCCATGATTTTATACATAAAGCTTACAATGAGCTGGGAGTTATTGACACATTCAACATTTATGCTCCACAATGCCAGAACCCTCTACTTAGAAACGAATCAACCAGTTCTGTAAGCCCTTCCTATCTAGTACTCAATTTGCCCAACTTTTTTTCCCTTCATTATGTTACTCTTGGATTGATTTGATCAGATTAACTTCTTTGATCCCTGCTCGGATACATACGTGGAACATTACTTGAATACTGCAGAGGTTCAAAGGGCTCTTCATGTAAAACCTACAAATTGGACTTTTTGCAGGTAAATACAGGAAAAATAGATGTCTTGAAAAAATATGAAGAAAGCAAGTTAATTTTGATCTTTCTGTGCAGTCTTTATGACTTCACAGACACGCCGATAACTGTTTTGCCAATCATTGAGAATCTCATGGCTAGTGGCTTGAAGATCTGGCTATACAGGCAAGTGCTTATGCTGGACCATAGATGATCTCAAAGCTTAGTTGTTATTTGAGCAACACATATATTTGCCGAATTAAATTTTGTTCACATAAGGTCTAATACGTGCACAATTTTTATAAATAAACAACGAGACTTGAACATTGATAACATATTGAACCGCCTCATTTAAAACCTTATTGTTTCAGAAATGGAACCAAGTTTTTTACTTAAATTTATTCTCAACGGTCTGGTCATAAATCCTTGAATAAGCACAGGATAACTAGATGGAAATGGATCAATATAAGAAATTCTGAGTCATCTTGCCACCTAGTTGTTCTATACATTTTTGTCGTTCTTCAAGTCCATCTACATAGTTCATCTTGGCCACAGAGAGATTATGATTTTGTTAAAATGAGGCATTTCCTATTGTACTTTTTTGCAGTGGTGACTTAGATGCAAATGTTCCGGTGACAGCCACCAGATATGCAATAAACAGACTAAAGCTTCAAATTAAGAATATTTGGCGCGCATGGTACCTTAACAACGAGGTGAGATATAGATTAATGAAGACTTAATCTAACATATGTTGAACAGTTGAAGAATTGTTAACCGGTGAAGCCCTACATAAACCACCATGAATTGAGATATAGAGACAATATTAGAGACACTCCTTAACTCTATGACGATATCAGAGACACATCCGTCAGATTTAAAAAATCATACTAAATTTTCAAAATCACATTAATCTCCCTCGTTTCTAGTTTTGAGTATCACACTCATCCTATGACCACTTTTGGAGTAATATATAATCTAAGATGATATTGATATACTTAAAATGTTCATGAGTTGTAGTTTTTACAATTAATTGTATTTTAATTTGTTTTTTCTTTTAGTAATAATTAATACTTAAAAGACTTCGTGCATACATATTCTAAATATGCATTCTAGTGGTTATCTAAACCTAAAATTTAAATCTTTTATTTAAGATAGCCCGTTGAATCTTTTGGTTTCTTATAATATATTATATTATATTTTTATGTAAACGTATTTTAAAAATAAAAATTAATTAATTAATTAAAAGAGACGGTAAATCGAGATTTTTTAATTCCGACCCATTGCCATGTCTAGCAAAATCTAACCAAAAAAATAGTATACGTTAATTCGCTAAAATATTACACACCTTCAGAATTTATTATGAATAATTATAAAAAAAAAGTAAATTTATACGATTAAATTTTAAATTATGTCGAACGAGCTCTATATATAAATTTGTCAATTTATATTCTTATAATTTACTTTTGAGGAAATTTAGAAAATTTCATCTTTTTCATAAGAGCAATTTAGGCATACCAAACTCATTCTTAAGATAATATATGACTCAACAAGTAGTCAATGGTGTACGTGATACCCAAAATTAAAAATAGAATAGATTAGTGTGATCTTTTAAACGAGAGGAATGTCTCTGATGTCGTCTCATATAAATATTATCACAATATTACACACAATATGGAATTACTTTCCCACAGCCTTGAATGCTATGTGATAACTGGAATTCCATAGATTGTTTGCTTTTGATCATTAATGTGGGTGGATAAATTGCAATGGCAGGTCGGAGGGTACGTGGTGGAATACAAAGGATTAACATTTGTAACAGTGAGAGGAGCCGGACATGCTGTTCCGAGCTATCAGCCTCTGCGCGCTCTTGCTATGATTTCTTCCTTCCTTCAAGGGACACCTCTTCCCTTCTAGTGATCTGAATTGATACACGCCAAACAAGTTCTTTCATGTCTATCATTCTTAATTCCTTAGTAAGCCGAGGTGCAAATATTCTGTATGATGACAAAACAACCAGGTTAAACTGGCAAGTAGGCCATTAACTTCTTATTGCATTTCTGTGCAATAACTCATTTAGACAGCAAGTTTGCTTCCATTTATAATGATTAAACCACTATTGTTTCCTGAACATTCTCAAATCCAGAATTCCTTCACAGCAAAGGCTTTTGTCGGTTCGGGCTGGGCTGTGCATCGGTTCTCTCTCTCCCAATCCCGACCATGCCTTGCATACCAGAATATTGTCGGTTTACTTATGAAGCAGATAAATGTAGTGGAATCAGATTATGGTCTTGCCATTGTTGATCCTCTTATTCTGGATGCAAAGCTTGAGAGCATAGTCACAAATGGTGTCACCTGCTTATATGAGCACACTGCAAACAATAGCAAACACTCGTAAATTTCAGTAGTGTTTTAAACATTGTAGGTCACCCAACTTACAACAAAGTTTCATTTTAGTCACTTTAACTTGAGATTTCATTTCAGTTTGAGTACTCTATCCCTGTTTGTTACTAAAAGTCCAAAACTAACCTGCCGCAGTTAGTATGCCTACCAGTGTTCTGATCTCCACTTAACCTGGCCACTATTACTGATTCACATGATAATATGCATGTTTTCCCTTGTTGCTACACATGCAAGTTAGCAGTGATCATGCTTCTCCAAAAAATGCAATATTTTAGCTTATATCCAATCAATTAAATGTGCGAAACTCGAACATAATAAAAAACTATGCCATGCACAGTTTCCTTTCTACCCATAGAAGCTAAAAGCAAAAAAGTTTGCCGCACACTTGCATAGAGAGAGCAATTATGCATTACAGAGACATAATACAGAGCAATGCATGAAATTTATGTCACAGCATTATAATTTACAAACGGCACTTCATACTAAATCAGTCATAAGAAAATTCCTACTTTCAACCTTCACAAAACTGAATCAAACCACATAAATTCACAATAAAATCAAATAAAATGAATTATACCCCAAACAATGCTCACTTGAATTTTGATTTCTAGGCTCCAGTTATGGTTTATTACATAATTACTCCTGAGAATTGCAATGAAGTTTAGTTTTCAAACAAGAATGTCATGAGGGTTTCAATAAATTGCCTTACCTACGAAATAAAGCTCTGGTTGGAATTGTCAATGCCATTAGCCTTCTCATCATCACCTGCCTTGGTCACCTTCTGTCCTGCCAAAACCTCACAAAGCCATCTCTGTCACGGAACACCACAACCTGCCACCACTGCCATCACCCACCACCTCTATGAGCATGCCGTTGCAACCCCACTGATGCTTTTAACTCTCACAAGCCACCTCTGCATCATGATGAACAATGAAGATGGGGGGCCAATGGATTTGATATCAACATAAATTGAGCCTCAAGTTGGTGAGGTTATATGGTGAACTTATAACCTTAGAAAGTGTAAGATATCAAACGCCATTATCGGATTTGGGAAATTGATTTCATATACATCAATCTAAATGGGATCCTCAAAGATTTGCACCTTTTATTCTAGCATCAGTAAAGTGACCACTAGCCCTATACAGGCAGCATTAGTTCAATAGGTTGAATATTTGGTGCAAAGTATTAGTACATCCATGTCCCTCTCTGACATGGACTGATATCAATTTTGCACCTTTTATTCTAGCATCAGTAAAGTGACCTTTCTGAAATAACGATCCAGAAAGGTGTATCTTGATGCAACTGTTTCTCATTCAATCTTTCTATGCTCAAATAAAACCTGATGCACTTCATCTTAGATATTGACATGTTATCATGTTTACCCAAAATTACTGAAGAATCTGTTTGCCAAACTGAATTTCTCATTTACAGCCCTATATCATCATTTACTTCCATATTTCTCCAAATGAATCCCGGAGCTATTCTATGTTCCTTGCAATGATTTGGACAAACTTCATTTTCAACCACATATTACAATGGGCCCACAAATACTGTCCACTTATCCACTACTAATTTATATCTACCAACAAACTAAACTGTTTATAATTTTTTGTTCCCAATGGAAGCACAGCATGCATGAGTTCTTTATTGCTTTGCCAAGAAAATTCATCCACTTCCCCTGCCAACAGCTAAACATGGAAGAAAACTAAAAGAACTATAACATTGAGATTTAAATCGGGATAGAAGATCTTGAAACGTAAAGAAGAGGAGATGGGTTGAGAAAAGTAAGATGCATGCGAATATATAAAGATTGCAACAGAAAATATAGCAGTCGCAATACAACTACAAAAGCAAATAAAAATCCGTAGTAAGCAAAGATACTACAGTGAATCAAAATGATGCTGAGAGCTCATCTAATTTCATATTTTGGACAAGTAATAGAAACCATCAGAACTAAACAAATAATTGCTTGCTCAAACAAACCCAGTAAAAGGCTTACTAATTTCTGAAAATAGATAAATAAATGTAATTATTGGAGTTCAAAGACTCCAACTTTAACTAACATAGTAATCAAAGATTTTGAAGTTTCAAAGGAATCAATGACCACCAAACTCCGAAATACCCATAAAACAGATTTATTAGTGTGAACATCTTCATGCATTCGTAAAAAATATTCAAACCCAGATGTCAAAAAAATAAAAAATCGACATCCCACAAATACCGCCACTTATATAGAATCAAACCCTACGATATACCTTGGCAGCTGCCCAACATCAAGATTTTGCCCAAGGCATCTAGGGCCACCTTGATAATGTATGTTCAAACTAGTATACCGCTTTCTAGCTGTGGGATCTAAATTACAGTGAACAAGAATCCCAAATTCAAGAACTCTAATTCGATGGAGTGTGTATCTCTTTGTTCGATCAACAAAACTGCAAATCCATGAGGGTATGGACGAGTTGACTGCTTTTCCCCAGTTCTGCTGATTAAAGATTGAGAAGACTAATACGAAGAAGAAGAAAGAACGAGGAATAAAGATAGACGTAGTGACCGACGGATGGATTCTGCGGAGAAAACCTCGGTAGGTGGTTATTTAGGTTTATTTGCAGAAATGGTCCCAACCTATAGACTCTTCGGAAAAAGGACATATCCTTTCATTCTTGATATTGACTTCGTCATTTGAACCTTGACCGTTAAACTGTCAATTTCTTATTAAAAAACTCCCATATCCTTATTTTAATAACAAAGAAGAAAAAAAAATAGGAAAAAGAAAAAAAAAATATATCTACGTTTTTTTTTTGGGTGATTCAAAATATCAATACAAGAAGGTTAAGACCAAATTTAAAATTCGATTCTCATTTGAAGAAGTAAGAGTGAAATTTAAAAAATAAATAAAATATTAATATAGAACAAATTCCTGTTCAAAATAAACACCAAGCATTTGATGGTTATTCTCGATGAAGGGATGCAATATATAATATACCTATATGCGTTGTTGTGTATATATTATAAATACATGTATATTAAAATATAGCGTCTATCTAAAAGTTATTTTGCATCACATTTTTAGCCAAATTCATGTCGTTATACACTGTTTCACAGTTGAAGTTGTTGACTAAATGACTTAAAATTACCAATGTGCCCCTTTAAAATAAAATTTATTTTTTCTTTGAAAATGACTAAGTGAAATTTGATCGATGTGGCGAAAGGATAATTTTTAAATATCATTTACAATAAATTTTGGGTAGATTTCTGTTATTCGAGCCTACGATTATTGGCTAATAATTTTGTAGGCCAAAAAAACATTCCTATTTTGTTTACTACTCCATACGCTAACATTACCTTCAAAGACACACAGCCCGTGCATTGCACGGGCATAGAACTAGTCTTATTAAAAAACTCCCATATCCTTATTTTAATAACAAAGAAAAGAAAATAGGAAAAAGAAAAAAAATATATATCTACATTTTTTTTTTTTGGGTGATTCAAAATATCAATACAAGAAGGTTAAGACCAAATTTAAAATTCGATTCTCATTTGAAGAAGTAAGAGTGAAATTTAAAAAATAAATAAAATATTAATATAGAGCAAATTCCTGTTCAAAATATACACCAAGCATTTGATGGTTATTCTCGATGAAGGGATGCAATATATAATATACCTATATGTGTTGTTGTGTATATATTATAAATACATGTATATTAAAATATAGCGTCTATCTGAAAGTTATTTTGCATCACATTTTTAGCCAAATTCATGTCGTTATACACTGTTTCACAGTTGAAGTTGTTGACTAAATGACTTAAAATTACCAATGTGCCCCTTTAAAATAAAATTTATTTTTTCTTTGAAAATGACATTTTTAGTAACTTGATTTATGTTCGGATAGTAATTAATGTGCAAATGAGACCCACCAACTTTTCCAATGATTAAAAATTGGCTTAAAATCTTGACAAAATGGCTCCTAGATAGGCGCATAGTAATTTCTTTATAATAATTAATTAGTTCTTGTTTGGTAAATCTTGTTTTTTTTTTTTTTTAATTTAAGTTAGTCAAATTTTATTTTTAGTTACACATGTAATTGGACGCACAACTTCAATTCACTTTTTAACCTAACATATCATAGAATCTACCATCTTAAAATCTCAAAAAAAAATTGTTAGCCAAAGACTTATTCATTGTCCAAGGGTTAAAATTCTTTTCGAGGTCAATGCGGAATGAGGGTGGTGAGTAGTGAAAAATGTGACTTTTTTATTTTTCTTTTTCGTTTTCTTATTCTTATTCTCTCCATTTATTTACTCTTTATATATATTGTTTAGTAAAATATAAGCAATTTCTTTATTAAAATGTAAGAATCAAGTGACTTAATAATTTTATCCTTATTGAAAAGTTTCGTGCAGGTCACGTGACTCTAAATGAACTGCAAGTCTGCAAAAATTGACGGAAACCGTTATTGGTGACTATTCTACTAACTTATGAAAATATAAGGATAAAAGTGTAATATAAATAATTATAGGGACAAGATCGAAACTTTCGACAAAGTTTGAAGACCAATTTTACAATAACCATCTTTCCTACCGTTAACAAAAAATAAATAAGAAAGAAAGAAAAAAGAAGAAAGCCCTAACTAGCTTTCTCTTTCTAAAAATTTATCTTCATCTTCCCCAAATCTACCCTTCGATATAAATATATTCCCCTGTATATCCCTCATGCATTCCTCCTGAACCCTAAAAAGGGAATTCCCCAATTCAATTTATACCAGAAATGTCAGATACACCGGAAAAAACCCCGAACCAGTTAATCTCGCCGACGAGTTCTCGTTCCGTAACCGAGACGGTAAACGGGTCGCACCATTTCTTAATCCAGGGGTACTCTCTGGCGAAAGGCATGGGCATCGGAAAACACATAGCCAGCGATTATTTCACCGTCGGAGGTTACCAGTGGGCGATTTACTTTTACCCAGACGGTAAAAACCCTGAGGATAATAACAATTATGTGTCGGTTTTTATTGCGTTGGCCAGCGAGGGCACAGACGTGAGGGCGTTGTTTGAGTTGACCTTGATTGACCAGAGCGGGAAAGGGAAGCACAAGGTGCACAGCCATTTCGATAGGTCGCTTGAGAGCGGACCTTATACTCTTAAATACCGTGGCAGCATGTGGTAAGAATTTTCATTATGCTCTTTTTGTGATTTTTGATTTTCGGGCTGTTTGATGTTTGCGTTCGTTTTAAGTCTTCGAGATAAAACTTGCTTAATTTTGGATGTAGTTGATTACTTCATGCTATGTGAATTGAATCTCAATGTTTTCACGGGAGAATTGGGCTGGTTTCTGTAGGTCTAAGGAAAAATGTGTTTGTCTTGAAATATTAGGAGGATTCTTGATTAAATCAGCTTAAGAATTTATTATACTTCAATGAATTTGGATTATGAAAATCACATCAATATTCAAAATGTTTGCTAGAATAGGAGCATTTTATTTGATCTTGAGTTCACCCTTTTTTTCTGTATCTCGAGGTTAAATTTCATCTTTTCTTCAGATGTTAGAAGAATTCTTATTGGATGCTTAACAATTGACTATATGATTTTTATTGAGAATTTTAGTATCTTATTCAACATTGAGGGGTTATTGGCCATATTGGTGGTATGTTCTGTTGTGTTTTTGAAATGGCAATAGAAATCCATTTAATTTAGCTCGAGAAGTGTATGTTTTAGTAACATTTGTATATATCTTTGTCATTGTTTTAAAATGCCCTTTTTTTTTCATTTGTGATGTTAGGTGAGGCGTAAGCCTCGAGGCTCTTTTAGGTGTTAACTCACCATGAACCAAAAATATAAAAATAATAAATTTCTAGGAATTGCAATAGAATCTTAACATATTTTAAATTCCATTTCACGTCTCTTTTATTTTTTCCAATAATGATTAAATTTAATTTTACAATCAATTTATCTATCATCTAGTTAGTGCATGCATGCATCATGTATCTATCATGGGTTCATCATGTTTTTCTCTAAACATAAGAAAAAAGGAAGAAGAACGGGGAAGATGAGAAAAATAGTTGATCAGCCAGTAGAAAAAAAAAACTGATAAAGAGAAGAAGCCTGAAGCCGCCAAGTGAGGCGCTGGTGAACAGTTCTACAGTTGATGTGAAAGCTTTATTTTGTTATTTTTATGTTTGGGTTGGATTTAATCTATAATTTAATATCATTAATGGCTGATTAATTAATAACCAGAACAATTTGGAATTTCAGAAGCTGGTCAACCAAAGAGAATAGGTAGATTTTCAATAAATAGTGGGCCTCCAGTTGAAAACACCAAATACAATTAGAGGTGCACGCCTCTCATGGTGAGAGGCTTACACCCCAATTAATAGAGGCGAAAGATTTTTTTAAGACTAAGATATACGCGCCCCGAGGCTAGTTTTCAGCGCCTTACCTTGAGGCGTGCCTTGCAATCGCCTTTTCAAACCAAGATCTTTGTTGAATCTTGATGTGTAAATTATAGGGTTGTTAGCTGACAATTGGTACTTAATTCGACGCTGAGCTTTTTACAAATATATATATATATTTTTTATTTTTGAAATTGCAGTTATGGTATTTTGTATATAGCTTGGGTAAGCAAAAATAAATAAGTTTTGCGGCATGGTGCAAGGAATGTTTCTAAGAAGTAATCAAAATATTTATGAGTTTTGGAGAATCTGATATACTTATACTATGTTTTGGACGACAAAAGATATAATTTTTTTGAGTGAGCATATAGATTGAAGGATATAGGTTTAATAGGAACGTACAAGGTGTAATTTCTGTGTGAAGGTTCAGTTTGATGAAAGTTTAGCAAAAATGATTGGGTTTAGTTATACATTTGTTCTTTTTCATGTCATATGCAACTAGTTCACGCTGACTAACTTGAGCAGTTTCCATTAACCGTCTCTTTAACATTGTACTTCTATTTATTATTTTGTCAATTATTATTTGATGAATATATAGATATTATATTTAGGAGAAATTTACAAAATACACCCTTCATATATGGTGTAATTACAATTTACATTTTGTTTTTTTATAGAAATTATAAAAAAAATTCTTTGACTGACTTCTGTTATTCCACATGAAAAGATTTATAGAAGGACCAAAATACCCAGGCATATTAATAAACAGTACTTGTTTCCTTCTTGAAATAATCTTCAGAAACCTATAATCAATTCTGTGCTTCTTTTCATTTCAGCTCATATGAATATATTCTTTCTTCTCTTTGATTCTTCACCAATTCTTCCTCCTTCACACAAATCTGTGTATCTCTATTGCTAGTGATAAATAGTTGTTCACTTCCACAGAAATGCAACTCGAATGCCCTAAAATCTGTTGTAGAAACCACACACTACATTTCTTTGCCGTTTCCTCTTTATTAGTACAGATGTATCTGTACATCAATATGGTTATCAAAGCCAACAAATCAAAATTTTGAATTTTAAGCCCCTGTTTGAGCCCCCTTTTTTTGAGAATAGTTTTGCAAAAAGTGACTTCTTTTGTGGTTAAAAAAATGCTCAAACAGGGTCTGAATAAAAATTTCCCCAAATATGTTCTCAAGCTTAATGTTCAGTTTTTTTTCTTTTTTTCTTTCTTTAGTGTTCAAGTCTCTTATAAAGAGTAAAATTTCAAAACTTTAATTGAAGATCTAAATGTTCTACACCTTTATGAACTTCAGTAAATGTTAATTCTCAATAATAGCTAGATTATCATACGAGTTAGTAAAAAAGCACACAAGTGGCAGAGAAGAGGCCAAATTTTTTTATTTTTTTTTCCTTTTTCTGGGTTTAGTGTTTGATATTTTGTTTACTGCACAGTAGTTTAATCTGGTTACCACCAATTATGATGATTTTTTTTTCCAGATTTGGAAGCAAAATGAGAAAAATTGTTTTTTATTTGTAATTTTGCAATTAGGGGTACACTGGTCTTTCTGAGTCATTTATAATGGCAAATATGTAAAAAAAAAAAACTTTTTTAATTGATATTTAATAATAACATGTTTATAGTTACCATTTCTGAAAAATGAGTATGTCTTTTGTAGTTTCTGGAAACACAGTATGTGTTTGTAAATACATTGCAAAATTTCCTTATATTTAATTTGATTATCTTGCAGCAGTTTTGAGAAATTTGTGATTTTTCTTTTTCTTGGAGCATATCTTTCCTGCAACAAGGAATAAATTCATTTTACCATTTGCTGCAAGTAAATTTTTGGTATATAGTCTCATCGATGGCATTTTCTAGACTCCAGGGTGCTTGAGTGTAAGCTTAAATTTGATTCTGCATAGGAGTTCAGGGTTTATGGTGCTTGAACAAAAAAGAGAAGTTGTTTATCTTTAACTGTAATACTTGTATTCTCGATTCATATATTGAACGCTTCAGCGTCCAATTATTCAATTCATGCTTCCAATTTATGTACCTGTATACAGGGGATATAAGCGCTTTTTCAGGCGACCTCTGCTTGAAACTTCAGATTATCTAAAAGATGATTGCTTGAAGATCAACTGTACTGTTGGAGTTGTAGTTTCTGCTATCGATTGTTCAAGGTTACATTCAATTCAAGTCCCTGATTCTGATATTGGACCACATTTCGGTATGCTGCTGGAAAATATGGAGGGTTCTGATATTATTTTTAATGTGTCTGGTGAGAAATTTCATGCCCACAAGTTAGTATTGGCTGCCCGATCCCCCATACTTCGATCTGCATTTTTTGACGAATTAGATGAGGATAAGCAAGAGATTACTGTTTCAGATATGGAGCCTAAGGTTTTTAAGGTGAGTGGTTTTCATATTTTTGTTCTACTTCTAGTTTACAAAAATTAGACTTCTCTCTTAAATTGGCCTTTTCCTTTGATTAATTTTTATTATTAGCTATTTTATCGTTTCAAATTTATAAAATTGAAAATCTTGTTCAATTTTATAGACGGAATATTATGCTAAAGTCACTTGATGTATGACAGGCTATGCTGCACTTTGTATACAGAGATGCCCTTGTGGAAGACGAGCTGATGGCTTCTAGCTCTTCTGCTCCCATGGTATCTGACACGTTAACAGCAAAGTTGCTGGCTGCAGCCCATCGTTATGATCTGGGAAGACTTAGACGCATGTGTGAATCTCATCTCTGCAAGGATATATCCGTAAATTCTGTGGCACAGATACTTTCTTTGGCAGACCGTTTTCATGCTGAAGAACTAAAAGCTGTTTGCCTTAGATTTGCTGCTGAAAACCTGGCTGGTATGAGATCGACCAGTTTGTGGTGTTTACTTTTATGCTGTTAACAGCTTTCTGCTAAAAGACTAGTGCTTATCTTGTTTTGTCAATAAATATATATTATGCAGTTATAATCATCTCTCTTCCATATTACAATTACTAGTATGATAATTTACCCCTAGTGAGAATGTTTTTGTGATATCATATTCTATGGCTAATATCAGTTTTTCCAGTCATTCACAATATTTGACAATTTGTGGCATTCACTTCTATTTTATATTTTTTAACTGCTTTCTGCTAAAAGACTTTCGCCTATCTTGTTTTATCAATAAATATATATTTGGCATTAATAGTAGTCTTTCTTCCATATTAAAATTTTTAGAGTAGCAATAACTATTCCTTGTAAGAATGCTGTTGCGATATATATTGCCGATATCAGTTTTCTTCCAGTCACTGAGTGTTTAATGGCAAAAGGTTGAGATTGAATCCTTGTTAATGTGGCCTCAAAAGCTTGTTTATACATTTTGTGTCAATAAATTAGAGCTGTCCACCAGTTGTTGAACAGTACACAGCTTTTTCTAGCTTTATAAGAATGAAAATGAGCATTTATTTATTTAGAGAGAGAGAGAGAGAGAGCTTTTTGTTCTTGCTTTATGACAATATAAAACGAGCATTTATTTAATAAGGGTTACACATATTTATTCGTCTTCTATATAGATTAAATGCTTATAGAGACAGAGAGATGAAGTATTTTGCACCAACCGTATTTTTGCTTTATGAATGAAAATGAGCATTTATTTAACAAGGGTTACACATCTATTCGTCTTGTATATATTAACCTTCTTTACTAGTTAGAAGGTTTACATGTGTGCAATGTTGTAGAACATATTTGACCATGGTTATCGTCTCCATGAATTGTTATTATTTAGAATGATGAAGCTGGGCTACTTTAAAAACAGGTATACTTATTGCTAAAATGAAGAAATTTGTGAGATCATAATTGAGATCCCCAATGCCATAAAGTTTCGCCCCTTTTTAGTTTTGCTAAAATTAGATTTTTTTAATAGATTTTTATAAAAGTTGATCAAATGTGTGGTTGAAAAGTTGGTAAAAGTTTTGGGTCCCATTAAATGTGTGGTTAAAATTAGTTGTCGATTTTGACTTGAATTTTTATCAACTTTTTTAGCTAAACCGAACACAGTTGATAGTGCTATGTGTATGAAGAGTTCTTTCTCCTACTTTTATTTGAATACTCTCTCTATTGTTCATTTTACTTTGTTCATAGATCTCTTTCTATTTTTATTGCAGCTGTTATGCGTTCAGATGGCTTTGAATATCTTAAAGAAAATTGCCCTGCCTTACAATCAGAGATATTGAAGACTGTGGCTGGCTGTGATGAGGATTGCAGCAGTGGTGGTGGCAAGTCTCGAAGTGTATGGGCTCAGCTTTCTGACGGTGGTGATACAAATGGCAGGAGGGTAAGACAGCGGACTTGATTTTGGTTTTAGGACACCATGTAAAATGAAAATCGCGTCTTCATGACCTGCAACAATTTGTAACAGAAAGGAAAATGTTTCGTAGTTCTAAAATTTCATTGCTGATAGCAGTAAATTGAAAAAAGTATCATATATTAGGTTTGTTACTGTGATTTGAGGTTAAAATGTGTTCTAGTGGTGTGAATTATATCGCGATTTGATTAGATAACATTGTATGTGCCTCGTGACAATTTCTGCTATCGGGTTCTGTAACTGTCATTTTAATGAAGGATAATTTTTCTGTTGTATATTTTTCTGTCATTTTGATATGTAACATTGTGTAACTGCTATCAGGTGCGATATCCGAATTATCCATTACCTTACATGTGACCTTAACCTTACACTTAGCCAACATCATTATGTTACTATTTCTGATACAATCTTTCAAGTGCAATAACTGATTTCCTTTTTTTGCTTCAATTTGGCATTTTCATTTACTGACTGTTGTTTTGATGATTGCTAACGATGCAAGACCTCCTAAAGGTGTATAAAGCCGTCCAGTTTTGACATGGCTTGACACACGTAAATTTATTGGGTCGGATCTGATACAGTTTGGCTGTCGAAGCAGGTGGACCATGGCACACGACAGATCATGGACTAGACCAGAGTTGGGCTGTGTTTTTCATGTGCCCAGCCACCTAGACAAGCATTTCATTTGGATGGTTCGGTAGATTTTGACGCTTCTAAGATTACTATTATATAGCTAAAAATATATTGGCTAAAGTGAATTTGTATGTTCTTATATCGTATATATAAATATAATACATAACTTTGAGACTTATTATCAGATAATAAATGTGAACTTTTCTGTTACATAACATTTGAAAGAATCTGTCGCGTGCTAACTATTTGTTTGACACACATTTGGATGGTTCGGTAGATTTTATGGGGGTGAGGGGTGCCAGACGGAGGTCAATGGTGAGATAGCATATAGGCTGATGGAGGCGAGTCGAGGGGGGTGAGGAGATTGAGGGGGTTTGGATAGCTCCAGCCGAATGATGATGCCGGTGTGAGGCAGGGGAGCGGTCTTAAGAGATCATGAGGAGAGTGGTGGTAGCAATATCCAGGTGGTGTGCTCCTTTTTAGTGGCTGATGCTGAGCGTCTAGCGTTCTGTGAGGGCTTGCGGTTTGCTCAACGGAATAGTCTGTAGCTACAATCTATTAAAATGTGATTCTCTTGTGACGGTGAAGCAACCGAACTTTCAGTTTGCGTCAAATGAGGTGCTTCTTAAGGAGGTCGTCAACGGCTCTTGCAACTTTGTTCACCGTATCTTAAAGCATTTTCAATAGTCTCTATTTATAAAGAGAATTTTATATATAATAAAAAGTATCATTAATTTGGAGAGTAAATTTTTTTTATACACTCAAAATGTGATATCTGTGTTGCCCTTATATTATGCTTTTTTCAATAAATATTTATTTTTTTCCCCTAATCCTTTATTTAACATTTGTTATGGCAATGGATAATCAATTCAAATAATTTGAGAAATAAAGATTGAAATCTATAACTTAGCCCCTGTTTGATCCACATTAAATTTTCTATTCTCATTATTCTATTCATTTTCAATCACACATTCTTCAATAAAATAATATTTTTCATCACATCAATAAATTTTCCTTCTTTTTCAACCACACATTCTCCATTAATCTACTATTCAAAAATACATTCTTTCAAAATAATGTGTATCAAGCACTTCCCTAATAAATACAATTGTTATAAAGTAATAACAGAAAATGAGTTTGAATATTCAAATTCGGAGAGCAAATCCACTCTAATTTAAAAGGTTAAGTTCATTTTTCTACGTTGACTCTTTAAAATATAGAGTATTTTGTATTTAAAGTCTTTTAAAGATCATCTTACGTTCTAGTGCATAATGTTTCTATATTTTGGATATATTGTTTGTCACATATTGAACGATTTTAATCGATAATGTACTTGTTCTGTGAGAAAAATTATATCTACCAATAATGTGACATTATTGATCAGTGAAGAAATAGTAAGTCTGCAAGTGATAATTGTAAATGAAGATGCATCGATTATTGGATATTGTTTTCCGTCAAAATGAAGTGATGAAATGGTAAGTCTGCAAAAACTTGTTAGAAATTTTATAATGACTACCAATTATTGCTATTTGTGTCAATTTTGCTTATACTTTCGCGAACCAATACATGCCCAGATTCTAATGTGGGCCAGATTTAACAACATTTTGGGTTTTTTAAGACTTCAAGACAAGACCAAAACCAGACAAAGCAAAAACCAAGATATTTTGTTATCCTCAAATTTTTATGATAAATGTGTGCCACGTACTCTTTACCACATGTGCTCAATTCTCATTCTACCTTTCTTTTCTATGATCATAATTCATAATGGTCATCTATCACTGTTGTTGATAGATATACACATTCAATACAAACAACCTTGCCTGTAAACTGTCACAAAATTGTGGACAAAAATCAAGAAAATGGAAATAACCACACAATCTCTCTCTTATGCCAAGGCTAAGGCTAATTCTCCATCTCCAGCCTTTTTTCCAGCTAAATCAACTGTTTTTGCTCGTTCTTCTGTCAGTTTTCTGGGCTATGGTTGCCTGCCCAGAAAGCTACAGTGTAGTGCAAGACAGTTGAGGAACTTTGGAGCTATAAGTGCTTCTGATTCTGAAACCAGTCCTACAAATAATTCAGTTAGATGGCTTCTTGAACCTGTAGGTCTGTCATCTAATCTTCTTCTTCTTCTATGGGTTTGTATGTGAATGTGAATGTGTGTGTGTGTGAAATTAAAGAATGAAAGATGAACAAAGTTTAGAGAATGTGGATAAACTGAAAGCAATTGATATCCATTTGATTATGAAAGGAATGGTGGAACTTGATGATTCTAATTGTGTCCTAATCCTACATCTCAAAAGTTGTGGTTTGACTTGAGGGTTTATAACCACTTGGGCACCTTCTTTACAGGTCGAGTTTAAGGGTAAGTAACACCGATGTAGTATAAGAATGGATTAAGTCTTGGTTGGGTTTTATTGAGTTGAGTTGAGGGTTTGCTCCTTTTCAATTTCAACTTATTTTTACCATTCTCACACAGTTAATCCATATCTTGACTGAAATATTTCTTTAGTCCACGCGCATTCTACTGGCTAGACGATGGCCTTGTCCTATTTTTCGTGCGCTTAGTCTAGTTGCTGTATATGGAAACTTAATCATGTATATGGTCCCTGCTCAGGTGATGGTGATTCAAGACACATAGGCTATAAGACTGCATTGCCTGATGCATTTGAAATAGCTTCCGTAAGTATTTCGAATTTCAGGTTTTAGTGTTTTTATGATGCAAGACTGTATTAACTGCAAACTTTTGACGTGATTTAGAATGTAGTCACCGTTGGACGCGTTGGAGGGAAAGCAGATATTGCGATTCCTGTTCCTACAGGTATCCAATTTTACATGATTCATACTGTCTCTACTTTTGGTTTTAGCATTGGTCGAGTTCTTGAACCTCACTACTAGTATTTTTTTGGGTCTTTTTCTCTCTCTTTTTCTTGGTTTTTGAACAATGGGTTCGTTTTGATAATGAACTAATTGGCATGGGGATAAGCGTGATTCAGGGAATTTTCTTAACCCGTGCAGCAAAATACAGAACCAAAGCATTCTCATGAGGTTTCTTGCTCTGTAATTATTCATGTTAAGTCGGTAAACAACCCGTGTTGAATTTAATCCACTGAAATGTTCTCTGTATATAGACTTGCCAACGTTCTTTAGAAAACGAAGTGAGAAAGTGTATCCATTGTTTTCTTCAAATACAGAACCGAGGGAGGAGGTTATGCTTGAGACTGGGATTTCAAAATGCTGAAAATTAGCCAAGAAAAATTGTAATTCTTCTTCTTTATACAAGGTGAATTGTCTTTGTTTCCCATGGATGTAGGCTAATTTAGCCGAGCCAAGTAAAATTGTTGTATCTCTTATCATATTGCTTGTAATAAATAATCTGTCAAGAGAAGAACTCTGATTAACAAAGCATTTCGATGGAAGAAAAAGATACTAATTGTGACCAGTTAACTTCTTCAAATTGATACAGTTTCTGGTGTGCATGCCCGCATTCAGAAGACAGAAGAGAGTCTTTTGATCACAGATCTGGACAGCACAAATGGTACATTTATTGATGAAACACGACTTCAACCTGGAGTTGTTGCTGCTGCATCTCCTGGAAATCTCATTACATTTGGTATGAACTCACTAGACTTTTTGAGCTTATCCCATATCGACTAGAAGTATGTATGCCTGTGTTTTCTTGTATCTCCTTATAGGGGTCGAACCTAGTGTTAGCCTTGCTGCTACTACGATTAGTAATGTTAAATAAAAGTGGTTTCTTTACTTGCTTAAGTTGTTATTTTGATTATCAGGGGACATCAATTTAGCGATATTCAAAGTGTCAAAGCTTGAAGTTGAACCAGAGAAGCCGTCTGAAACTAAATCAGAGGACGAGCCAAGCAGCATCTCAGAGTCGACAAGCTGATGTTGTATGCTTTTTATCTCTGAAGACAAAGAATTTGAGAAAATAAGTTTTCGAGCAATGCTCGTACCATCTTTAACACATGTGTTCATCAGTCGAGTTGTAACAGTTTTTGCACATTTTGTCGAACATCAAATTACAGAAACCTTTATCTGAGTTCACAATAAGTTTTGCTCACTGAAGGCAGTTTCTTTGCTTCTGGATGGACACACTTGGTGTTGACTGTATGAATCTTTTTTAACGACTTTAGTTTTAACCACACGTTTCAAGTCGAAATCGAAATTAATTTTAACCACACCGTTTCATGAATTCACAATTTTTACAATTTTTTAACCACGCATTTCTAGTGATTCACAACTTTTATGAAAGTTTACTAAAAAAAACTGATTTTTAACAAAATCAAATTGGCAACAAGTGAAAGATTGTACTTTTTTTCTTTTTTCTTTCAAAGATGTTGGCGTTAAAAAAATATCTTATCCCGAGTGATGAAAGATGTGTATTGAGTTGACTAATGCGAGTAAATTTTTCGTTTACGTCTTCCATTCGTAATACTCTTAAACTTCTATAAATCATTTTGACAAATACTTTAAATTTTTTATTTTGTCACAAAAAAAAAAAAAAAAATTAATAGACTATAATTTTCATTATTAATATAATTCAAAAGTTTACTTTAAAAATTCTTATATCTACATCACGAAATATGACATGACTCGTGACAAGTAACAAAAGAAATCAAATATTGTAGCATTGAAATTCTAAAAAACAAAATAGAGGGCGCCAAAAGAAATTATCAAAAAGAGTGGGTGCGTATTGTAATTTACCTATGAAATAGACTGTGAAAACCCGACCCGCCACATGAATCGGATACCCCTTTTTGCTTCTTCCACCAATTCCGGACTCCACAAAAAAAGAGAAAATTGTTGAAGAATTTCTATCATAAATTGATTTTTTCCCCTCAAATCAGTGTCCCTGATAGCCAAAAATCGTAGCTTCATTTATGAGGTATTGAAATTCATTCTTACACAATAACTCGAGGTTCATTAGATTTTCTTTTAGTTTTTTTTTTAATTGATTTTAGGAACTTCTATTATTTTTCCTTTTGATTCCTCTCAGAATTCCACAGAAAATAAGTGTTGTTTTCATATAATTCAGTTTGTCCACAATTGCAATTTTCTTTTCCTTTTTTAAGGAATAATTATTGTTTCCTTTGTATTTTTCATCAACTAGGTTTTGACATTTAGGCTAAATTTCTGCTTTTGTAGGGTTTGGTTGACTTGGGGAATTTTGTTAATTTTTTTTGGGATATTCTATAATTTTTGTTTGAGCTTTCAGATTAATTACTGGATATTGTACAGAAATTTTATCACATCCAGTGGGTTTTGTGTTTTGAAGGGTTGCATTTTTCATCTAGATAGATAAGTAATTTTATGGCATTTGAATGCCAGCAGACTGTAAGAATTGGCTCGAAGAACACCTCAATAGATTGCTTAGATAATCCACGCATAGAAGAAGTTGACAAGCCTCAAGTCATATTGATTAACAATATAAAAGCTCTTACTTTAGAGTCTGAAAATCCAAAATCCATATCGAAATTAAATGCCAAAACAGCCCTTTCTGTCAATGAAAGTTTACTAAATAATAGTCAGTCCATCACTGACCTTCCCCTGGCATTGATATCTGAAATCCTCAACTGCCTCGATCCAAAAGAGCTGGGCATTTTGTCCTGTGTCAACACTTATTTGTATAGGCTTGCATCGGAACACCATGTGTGGAAAGAATTTTACTGTGAGAGGTGGGGCCATCCAATAACACCAGTCAACTTTGGGCCAGGGAATTCAGACGAGAAGTCATGGAAGGAGCTGTTTGTGGAGAGGGAGTTCCATAGCAATACTTTTATGGGACGTTTTAGTATTGATACTCTGTATGGCCATACTGAAGCAATTAGGGCAGTTTTTGTGTTGGCTTCTAAGAAGATTGTTTTTACTTCGGGTTATGATCAGATTGTGAGAATGTGGGACATGGAGGAAGGGTTGTTAATCACATCATCCAGGCCTCTTGGGTGTACTATTCGTGCATTGGCAGCCGATACAAGGCTTTTGGTTGCTGGGGGTACAGATGGGTTCATACATGGTTGGAAGGCAGAGGATGGGAATGCTCACTTATTTGACCTCTGTGTACCTCAAAATCAGAATATGGAATTTCGGGTTTGGGAACATGAAGGCCCCATAACTTGTCTTGCATTGGATTTTGGTAAGATTTATAGTGGTTCTTGGGACATGACTATATGTATTTGGGATCGTTCTACTTTGAAATGTTTGAAGGTGTTGGTGCATAATGATTGGGTTTGGAGTCTTGTACCTCATGATACTATACTAATGAGCACAGCAGGTTCTGATGTACACCTCTGGGACATCTTTAGTGGAACTCCTCTCGCCGTTATTAATAGCGCACATGTTGGCAACACATATTCTCTAACGTGTAGTCACACTGGGAAGCTCCTGTTTACTGGAGGAGAAGATGGCTCTATACACATGTTTGAGATCACAAGAAATGCCAAGTGTAATTTACGAAAGATTGCAACATGGAATCCTCACACAGGATCTGTTTATTCACTTGCTTTTGAATTCCCTTGGCTGGTTTCAGCTTCTAGTGATGGGAAAATATCACTTATTGATGTGAGAAAATTGTTGAAAAAGACAAGCAGGCACTCTCCAATTCAAAATTCTTTTAAGGGCAACCACATGGACCAAAAACATGTAGAACCTCCTCAGAGATTGCTCCATGGGTTTGGCTGCAATTTGTTCTCGGTGGGCATTGGTTGTGATCGTATTGTTTGCGGAGGTGAAGAGGGTGTTGTCAGAATCTGGAACTTCTCCCAAGCTCTAGAGATCGAGCAGAAAGTCCGCATTTTAAGAGGCATACGGCTAGAAAGCAGGATGAGGAGGCGTAAGCTCCAAATAAGTAGTAAAGGTAGCCAGAGTGAGCAATGTTTAGTTGCTGCAAAGAAAAACCAAACAAATGGTGATAGGAACAGGTGGCATTATAAGCACAAGGTAACTGGAAAGCTGAAGGTTCAAGGATAGGTTATAGTCTTTGGCTAGTCATGGATGGAATTGCAGTCTAATTGACTTTTGTTGCTACGTTGGCATTTAGATTTTATACAAAGATTTGATCCCTTTTATAAAATTTGGTTATGGTTAATATCAAAGTGTATGCTTCTTGACTCACAGTCGCATCTCCCGTGTTGAGTGTTTGGCTGATGGGGAATGACTTGTGGTGCTTAGCAATTCATTTATCTCCTTCCCTTTCTATTATTTTGATAAATGTAGTATTTGTTTCGCTCTTTTCTTTTTGCCTTTCATTTTTACTTTTAATTGATTGTGACTTGGGGATAGTACTTGTTGGATACCATGTGTTGTGTCTGAGGAAGTTGTAATTTTAAGACCGGAAAGATTTGGGGTACTAATTCTTAGTTTGCATGGTTGGTTTTGATGCACAAGTTTAAATAGTTAATTCCTACGGCATTCTTTATTAGATTATCCATTTGTTATGCCAGAAAATGGAGTCATAAAATTAAAGGGTTTGTGTAGTTTATATCAGTATTAATTTTCATGTTCTGTGCCTTACTTTTCTGTATGTACTTTCTTGTTCCTTATTTCGTCTATTGTGCCTTGCTCGGGCTGCAGTGTTGTTCACTGGTAGAATAGAGCTGAAGCACACTGGTGCAGATGTCGAATAGAGGTGTAACAAGTGTAGCATAGCATTTACCTATTTGTTGTCGGTAAACACAATTCCTTGTTTTGACAGCTCTGCCTAAGTTTTCAATCCCAATCTCAAAGCTCGTGTAAAGGAAGAGTGCTGATAGCTAAAGCAAAACTTTGTCAAATCTATCTTATATGAAATAGGGAGCAAGCCTTAATTTGTTGATGCCTTGACATGAATGAAAATTTGCATCTTTATCAGTGTTGCAACTTGGTTTTCGAGTCTATCTGGAAGTATCAGTGACGTCTCTGCATTTGCGACGTGAATTTTTGGAATCAGTTCGAGCTCGGATTTCTAGTCGTTATATTCTTGGCAAGTGCAGATAGAAATCTTGTTCAGGCCCCCATACGACATACTATGGCCTACCTGGTGGCGCAACATAGCGAATATTTGACATTTTATTTCAGTTAGTAATCACTCTACGGAGCATAACTACTTGTAAATACAGTTAAAATAAGTAAATTGATATATTAAGCCAAATCTAAGCTGAACTTGAATCCACAGATGCTACACGTATGTATTTTAATATTCTCAATGCACCATTCTCGTGTAGACTAGATTTAACTTTTTATCGAAATTTCGTATGTATATAATTTTTATAAATAGGTGAAAGCAATGCATAAATTTTTTTCGTGATTTTGATACTATGACAACTTCATCGAAAAGTTACTCTTTTTTGAGGTTGTGGAAATAATAATCCTTGACCAACAAGGACGAGGTGAATTGAACGAAGAGTTAACTCTTAAAAACGAGGAAAATATTTTTGTTTAAATCTTGTCGTCCATGAAGAAATTCTAGATTCTTTATAAATTTCTATCTACAATTGCGAGGACCCAAAACAACCTGCATTGGTCTCAAGATTTGAAGTTCAAAACCAAAACCTGTGAGATATATTTTGCCTGTTAAGTCCATTTTTTAAAATTCCTTTTTTTCTCAAAATAATTTTGAATCACACGGTAATTTTTCTATTTTTTAACTACGCATTATTTAAAAAGATATTATTATAAAATTTATTTTCCCAAAAGACGACGCTCAAACAAATATTTTGGTCTCTAAAACCCTTAAATTACGGTTAACTGGCCTAAACCTCCAAGAAGAAACAAAACAAGCTCACAAAGAAATCAAGAAAATCTTGAATCCAGAACAAATTGAACTAGATTCAGGGCCAACACTTTGTTTGCGAGTTACAGAAAGCACGAGAAATGGTGGATAGAGGGTTAGTTCATGCACATGTTTTTAGATATTTTTGGCGAACAATGTAGAACACGGGCATATTGATGCCCTGGAAAAGGGATTTTCAAATTAATCATCAGTGAAGGCAATGTATGTCATGGGGGACTCTTCTGTTGATTGTGGAGGCAACACTCCATTCTACAATCTCGTACACCACAAGCTCTCCTCGTATCCATGCAATGGCTCTGATTCACGCTTGTTCCTCGTCTTCTTGGTACTATCTCAGCTCACTCACACACGAAGTTGTAGAAATGGATGAATATGGAATTTCTTGATATTTGTTTGGTTTCCTATAAATCTGGATTGGATTTCTAGAAACTGGTATGTAAAATTTTGGGTTGTTTCTTAATGTTGCTATTTTGTGTTTGTGGGTATTGTGAAGATTAAAAATGGCATTAATGGCGTGTAAAATTTACCATCTTTGTGCTTAATGCGATGAATATGAAGAAACGCTGATAAAGGGATACTTTCTTTCAAGAAATGCCATATAATATAAAGATTTAGAGCCCAATTTTTTATGCAACAGAATAATCCTATTAAGAACCAATAAAGTTGGCTAGATTAGGTGATTAATTCATGGAAATCATGGTATTGTTTCGTTGTAACCTCCTCCTCGTTACCAGATTTTCGCTCATTACTCCGTTGCTACCACCAGGACGTCTATGATATATTCACCTTGATCTTCAATTACGATTACGTAGACAATAGGGAGCATATTGGTACTTTTTTCATGATGGTTGAAGAATCAGAGTGAGAATGGCAGTCCTCTTTCATTAAATATTGCAGGTCTTGGATTTTTTCACTAGCAATCTGGAAGAATTGAGTTGAAAAAATGTTAAATTTGTTACAATGGAATCCTGATTTGACGCGGACAAAACTTTATATTGTTAGCATTCTTGAATAAATGTTATGGCAAATGTCGATTTTTGGTGTATACCTTAACAGAGTCCATCTGTATCTAAACTCTGATAGCCTGCTTGATTATGATACTTTTTATATGATGCAGCCAAGAAAATGAATTTGTCATATGCCATACCGTTTTACTGCCAAAATGGATCAATTCATGACCTTCTAACTTGGGTGCAGCACAAGCTACTATCCTATACGCAGGGAGTCGAGGTTACGAGCCTCTTAACCAGCAATTATGCCAAATGTTCGAGACTATTCAGCTATTACAGGTTTGGCTCAGCCAAGAAGTTGCCACTCAATTCTTGGAATCTTCCCTCTTCTACCGCTCCCTCGGAAAAGATGACTTCATTGGTTACTTCCTTAATATCTCAACCGGGATAAATCCTAGATTCAGTGGGCAGAATTTTACTCATCTTGGTTAACCAGATGACATATGCTATGTACACCACGAATGCTTTCAGAGTGGGATAATTCTATGTGTTGGTTAAAACGGGTCGCACACGTGGGTTGACCCAACCCGATTTGAATGAAATGGTTTTTGGAGGGTGGGGTTGGTTTTTAAGTTTGAAATTCAACCTCCCACCAGTCACCACCCACAACTGTTACATAACTTACACTACAATCAAAACCTCATGTGATATGATGCAAAATTCTGGTAGAACAATACACACAAAATACACAAGGGCTGTGACTTGATATTGGTAAAATCTACATCTCAAAATTGGGTTCTTGGATTGTGAATATCAAACTCCTTCCTTGGTGATCGAGTTTTTGACCAAGAAGCAGGTACAAGACGGTGTGGAAAGCAAGCAATCAAAAAGCAAGTGATTAAACCTCATTTTGGGATTTTCAAGTAAGTTTTATAACTTGGAATTCGGTTAAAAACATGCAAGCACGTTTTACACTATGAATGATGCAGAAGGGGTTGCACAAATGAGTTCAATATGCGCATATTGAATATAACATGAGGCTGGAGGAGAAGATTTTTGCCCTTAATGCAGAGTTATCAGATGGTCAAATAATCTTTTGTGATGTTTTTCGAGCCATTCCGGAGTTCATCAACAATCCTTAAAACTATGGTACGAGAAGGGACTTCAACTGTCAAATGATTATGTTCTATCCTGCATTTCTATCAGCACACATGGGCTAAAAAACTCAAGTCTCAGTTCTTTCATTTGGCACTCGACTCACATATTATGTTTTAAGATATGCTGGTGATTCAGTTTACTGATCTACGCTAAAACTTGCAGGAGTCAAGGATGTACAAAATGCATGATGTGGACTAGGCAGCTATCATGGGATGATCTCTACAGACAACGGCGGATCCAGGAATCTAGATAAGCACGGGCGGCCTCAGGGGCTTGCCGGGTGCTGGCTCCGTCCACATGATTTGCCATCAATTCTCAACCTGTTTGTGTGGGACTTATACAACCCTAACCCAGCTATGAACTCCTTGGTGGCTAATTCAGCCTGGTCAGGCGATGCATGTCTGCTACTTGCCGCCCAATTACCGTCCAAGAGCTGGTGTCCTCTTCAGTGTAAGAACCAGCAACTCTGTGCAAATGGCTAGTTTTTATCTTTCATTACATACTTTGTTTTAATTAAGTGATTAGTATATCTGTGTAACTGCACAGTTCGATATGGAAAGAAACTCGAGATTATGTAAAATAGTAATTTCTCAAGCAAATTGTCAAACGAATTACAGAATCAAATTCTAACACATTATTAATGTCATATGAGATGGAATATTTAGACACAAGTAATGAAGAAATCAATAATTATAAGTGACTTGGAGAATTAAAAGAGATTTGTAAATAATATAATTGCTAATCCAACAAGAAAATGTTGGGTTGAGGCTAAGTTTCTTGGACTTCCATTACCTTCAGTTCCAGGGGCTGTATTTGCTGCTACTTGTCCATCTATTTTGGGAAAAAAAAAATGGTTTAGTAAAAGTTTGTAGAAAACAAGAATAGGTAATTTGTCCCTTTCATTGCAAACCAATCATAATACCTTTTCCCCTTTTAAGTGTTTGCTATAAATTTGAACAAAGGATCTTTTGGTATGATTTTATTTTTTGCTTTTGCTTTTTGTAAAAGAGCTATCTGTTGAAATTTCTTTAAATCAACTCTTTCTAAAAGTTCTTCTAGCCAAACAAAATACTTTCAGAAATTTATTGAACATGTTCAAAAACAACTTTTTAATCTCAAAAGTAGCTTTTGATTTTTCAAAAGTCCTGCAACCTTAGCTCTATATACCTCCTTTGAGCGCTCAATACATAATTAAAAATCCGAAAATCACTCCCTTTTTCAGCCTTCACATGGGTTGATTGCGAAAGACATATAAAATTTTCCCTTTTCAAACCAATTGAATTGACAAAGCAAATTGCATAATAAGGGTGTACTTGAGCCACATTATTTTGGAAGAATGTATTCTGAAATAGTAGATTGATGGAGAATTTGTGGTTGAAAAAGAAAGAAAAGTTATGGATATGATGGAAAATATTATTTTATTAAAAAATGTGTGATTAAAAATAAATATAAGAATGAAAATGAAAATGAAAATTTTAATGTGTACCAAACAGGACTAAGAGAATAAAGGGTGAAGCATTACTTTCAGAACCCATATTAAGGTGGGTTATGAATAAACTTGCTCCGTTTGAAGTGGATGTGGAATCACTTTTTATGTGGCCAATGAGTAAACATCACTTTCTACCTCTTTCGATGGCTCTCCTAATTCTTTTGTAAAAAGTTTATGAAATTCATAGTATACCATGCTTATAAGTTATTTGGTTGCATAATTTGCATTGTAATAGTGGACTGATTGAGCGAACACGGAGACCCAAAATTACTCGTTTTCAAATTTGTTGAGAATAAATTTAAATTACGGGTTTATTATGTCAATGATCATTAAGGTTTGAGTAATTCTATCCATAGCAGCTAAAGTTAATTTTTTATACTAATAGTCACTCAAAGATTCTAATCGTTACAACAACAGTCACTCAATTGAAAATATAATGTTATAGCCTACTTGGAGTTGTTAAGTATCAATGTGTAATCAAACGACATTATTTATTATGTCAAGACAGCACTAATTGTTTAAAAAAAGGTGAGTTTACTTAATCTAAAAATTTGATCAAAACTAAAGCTGCATTACGTTTTCTCAACTCAACTTATTGGGTTCTAATTTTACTGACTTGACATAATAAATAATGTTGTTTAATGGCACTTAACGGCATGGCGTATGATTCAGTGTGAAAGTTTTTATAGAGTGACCTTTGTTGTAATAGTTAAAAACTTGAGTGACAGTTGTAATTATTCAAAACTTTCAATAACAAATCGCAGCATAATTAACCCTTTATATTGCTGATTACACAAAATCTAGAAACTAAATATTTGCACTGTAACTTGTGAGTACAAATAATCGCATGTTTGAATCCCAATTTTTGCCCAAAATGCATTTTGAAATAATATTTTGTTAGAAAATGTGTGGTTAAAATATATATATATATATATATATATATTATTTTATTGAAAAATATGTGATCGAGAGTAAGAATAAGAAAAATATATTTTAAAAATAGTAGATACCAAACAAGCGTTAAATGTGAAAAAGTTGTATCCTTGGCACATTTAGCAAAAGGAATAAGGATAATTAGATCATTAAGTCATTCTTGCAAGAAAGGATATAGCACTCGACGGACATTCCAAAAAATAAGAAAAATGAAACGCCCACCGTGGGGCTCGAACCCACGACCACAAGGTTAAGAGCCTTGCGCTCTACCGACTGAGCTAGACGGGCTTGTTTGTTCAAACGTTGGAACATCTCTATTTATATAAATTTGTTCTGACTTTCATCATATGAAGACAGAAAATTCTCATTTCCAATGGCTTAGTCATATCCCGAGCCCGGATAATCACATCCTCTTTAATGTTCATATTTATTTTTGAAGAAATTTCCTCCATGGAAAATTAAATGGACGGTTGGTGAAAATTAAAGAGGATGCTTACGAGTATTATAAAAGAGGACAAAATAAAATGAGGGTGCTTACAAGGAGTTGAGATCTGTTGTCCATTTTTGTCGTTCACCCAATTGCAAATTAATGTGCCAAAAAATTAAAAGTTGTCATTAATTTTAATTTTTTCAACATTAACATCAATTTTAATTTTTCATAATGTATCAATTTATAATTGGATGGACAGTATAATGGACTACAAATCTCAACTCAAGCCAAGTACTATTAAGGAGGTCAAAATTTTCCATCAACTAATAGAAAATTGTTTTTAATACTTGTAAGCATTGTTAAAAAAAGGGGGGAATTCCCCATAATACACTACGTAAAACTTCAAGAGGTTAATATCCAAGATTCTCGATGCACATACTCAATCCAAGAATTTTTCTTTTTACACCATTAGTTTCTACAATCATATCCATTACAAAATATACAGCATGAATGGATTTTGTCAAATAACTATTAGAGCCGTGCTCCTTGTCCCGGCTAAATGATCGGGACAAGGGGGCGCCCCCCTATTGGAGGGGGGGCGGCCGGACAAGGACAGGCGCCAACTGGCGCCCCTGTCCTTGTCCCGGGACAAGGGGCTTTCCCCTAACTATTATTTCCTAACTTCGCTGCCTAATTTTTACATACTCAAATGAATGGTTACTCACAATATGATAATTTAAGGACAAAATTTGTACATGAGTTATGAGAAGATAGTTGCTTGAAGAAAAACCTGATCCCAATACAAATTCAGTCGAAGATGAGTTCATCGAGAAGATCGTCAAATATTAGAACTTCCATTTCAAGACCCACAAATTCAGCATCAAATTGGAGGTTCATCCAACCATCAACTTTCGCTAAATCCCGTCTCACAGCATCATCAAGCATTAGGAAAACCTCGGGTTTCCAGCTCAAGTACCTACTTATGTTCGCCCAAACCTCCTCTAGAACATGGTAACCAAAGGGCATTCGATGGATATGAGACTGGCAAGTCAATGGCTTTTGCCAGAAAGAAAATGAACTCTCATATATATCTAACAGAACCTCATTAATTAAATCAAACAAGAGAAGATGATCACAGACACCACCTTCTTCATTCCCAGAACAGACTGGTTGATCAATCAAACACCCTTCAACTTCATCGAACACTGAAGGGTCTACTGGCTGCTTGGCAGAATGCCATTTCCCGAGGATCTCATTGCCACTGAAGCCAGATAGTTCTAGTACATCTCTTACGTAATTGAATTCAGATTTATTTTTTATATCCTTCTGAGTATATAATAGTTTGCTGTAGAACTCCTCGACTATGCTTTCTACATTATTAGTGCCAACGGTATTCTCGTATACAATAGAAAAATCTGAGCTCGGCCCATGCAGCTGAATAGCCAAAGAATCCTCTCCGGTAGGAAACAGTTGATTCAGTATCAATCCTGAACATGAGTACATCAAAGTCGGATTATATTAGAAAACAGGACGATCGCAATTCTACTACAACATGATGATCAAAGACAAAGTATTATCTAACCTCTGCCAATAAAAATAAGGCTAGGGACCTTTAATACTTTGAAGATCTCCCATTTTATCAATTCTTCATTTTCTTCCTATGATTATTGTAACTAATATTGTCTCTCATTTCTCTGTGACATAAGTACATGAGTATTACCCATTTTGGGGTGTCTATGTGGGTGGTCAGGTACTTTGAGCCCAAACAACTTTCAATAGAAGTTTTAAAAGTGTTTGGCAATTGTTGGGATGTTTTCCATAGTTATTTTTTCTTTTTCCCTTCAATTAGCCTATGAAATTTTAGATTCTAAATTATTTCTGGACTAACAATCATAATGTTCTATGACTGTTATCAGAGTAGCATTCATGCAAATACACTCGTGTGTTCATGTGATGTAAATAAATGGATTATGCATCTGGAGAAGTGCATACAAACCCCCACATGCATTTTCTTCAACTACATGAAGATTAATACTTAACCAGTTGACATGTATGCTAATTAAATATTTTGTCACAATTGTCTAAATAGTATTTTAAAAGGAAAAAGATTACATGATGAATTGGTCCACTTTCTTCAGCAATAGTCATAATTTTAAAACCATTTTTGCTGAAACAAACATAGCTTAAAGAGAAAGTAACCTTTTTTTATTGACACGGGATGATCGGGGCCAATTTCATCCTCTGGATAGTGTGAGTTGTGCTCAAAAACTGGATTTAGTTTTCCCACCTGAGAAGAACTTAAGCTGTGCTCAAACTTGACATCATGGGAAGATGATTTCTTCGTCGTTCCCAAATTACCATTGTCATCGAATGTCTCAATAACATCTGATAGGTATTCTTGATTTCCACTTTCTGAAACAGTGTCTGGTAGAATTTTAGTCTCCGAATCTTGAACTAAAGACCTTTGTTCACCAGGCTGATTACTTACTATCGATACGTTCCCTGCGGAATTATCAAGCAGTGCATTTAAAGAACTAGCACCGGGAGAGTCGTCGCTTGGAAAATAAGAGTAGGACCTGAGATCAGGAAGTGAGAGAATCCTAGCCAGGGTAGCAACAGAACTTGTCCCAACAGGTGAAGGTGTTCTTGTTCTCAACCTTGATTCTTCAGAAATGTGATGTTTTTCTTCTCTTCTGAAACCGGTCTCCAGTAAACGACTATATCTATCTAATGATTCATTAAATGATGATGTTTTATTGATGTCTTGCGGGCCTTTCTTGCCAACACCAGAATCAAATTGATCACCCCCCTGACTGTATTTACTAGATTTGTCTATGACTGGCCCGTTATGCATGTGAGTATCCTCCTTTGCTTCCTTGGAGACTCTCCGACCGTAAGGAACTTTATGAAGGACCGCATCCATTACGATTCGTTGTTTCTCATTTTTGCTCTCCCAGATTGCGTGTTTTAGCTTTTTTCTAAGATTCTTGAAGCGCTTCATGACAACTTTATTCTCATGGCGTTTCTTGAGGGCATGTGTAGAACTAGGATGAACATTTTCGGGTATACCATCTTCCACAAATGCACCTCTTGATGTCAACAAATGCTTGTTGAAGTCTTTTGCAGATGTTTTATTATCTTCTTCTTCTGGTATAAAATTGGACTTAGCATCTATTCTCCCTGATGAACCAGCCACAGGAAATGACACTGATTTGGTTAGTCCAAACATTAAACTTGACCTCCACCTAACGTGTAAATGATTTGCTAATGAACAATTTGGATCTTGTAAAATTTTCATTAACAACTCTTCTCTCATGTTAAGTAAATCTAAAGCATCTAGAAATAATTTCAACTCTTCGGCTGAAGAATATTTACTAGGCCTCATTTCATATGTCAACTTGCCCTGGAGAAGATTATGATCCCCAACCGGCTGATTCCACTGCTTATTATCCTCAGTTTGCTTCTGGTAATTCAAGCCAAGCATTTTAGCTGTTTCATCACTGACCTTTTCCAGGAATGGGTCCGATGAACCAGCAATAGAGGATTGCGCATTATCTTGATTTCCCACTATCTCACCATCTAAAGCAATCTTGGCAGGTGGGTCAACATCAGAAAGTTCTAGATGATGAATGGAATTAGTTCGTCCCAGTTGCTTTCGAATAGGGTCAGAAGAACTCCGGCGATGTCGACCCCTTCTTTTAACCTGTTCAGTTATCAAGGCCTTTATTCGAGATTTGGTTGAGCCTTTGTGTACTGAGCCAGACTCTATCAAATTCCCTTCAACCTAATAAAAATTTGAAAACAAATATATTTAATCACCTTCACAACTAAGATCAAGAAATTTTTTTTTTGTCTTCATCTTAGCATTTTGAGCTACATTTTCCGTGGAAACCAGAGTTTGGTAAAAATGACTGAAAAAGGAGAACAAATCTTGCTATAGAGGAAGATAACAAAGAATGATCAATACAAAACAATAAAGAATTTAAACATACAGATGATTTTTTTACTGTAGCATCAAGGTTTTCTTGCATTTCACCAGCACCCGATGTAGTTGTGCTGCCCCCTGAATCTCTAACCACTTCTTAAAGGAATTAAGTATTTTAGTCTAAGATAATCAGAATCAGAAATGTACTATCACAGATTGCTAATCTGAAAACAAATATTCAGTAGAAGAAAACAATGAATGGGATAAAAAATTCCCCACCATGAGCATGTTTACCCGCATCATAACTCTTATTAGTGAGCCTTTTCCTGGCATGATGCCACCTATAGTTGTTAATATGATGAAGTATATTCCACATACATCCTGGACTGTTATTTTGAAAAGATATGCTTGAGGGTTGGTGTTGTACATCCTTTCCCATCTGCTATGAAAAAAAATGCCTGCAGTACTAACTTCAGCTACAATAGAATTGATGATTGTGCTTCTTGAATCTCAAACCTGATGCAAATTGTAAAATCAATATTAGCAATCTCAAAGATCAATTTAAAATATTCATTTGATGCTCTAATCAGAATACATGCCCCCAATTTTTTTGATAATTGTATGTCAAACAAGAGCTATGGTTACTTTCTGCACAAGAAATAGTTCAATAATGGAAGTACAAGTTCCTTGAACAAAAGCTATCGAGGCAAGTGGGTAGACAGTAGAAGTTAAGATGGAAGCAGTTTTTACTCTATTTATGTATGATTTCTTTTAAAGGGAATTTAGAGCCTATCTGCTCAGAGAAGATATTAGAATTTGACATATTGATTACAGTTATATATAGCATTAACCTTAATGGAACTATCTTAGGTAATATGAACAGTTCAAGCAATAGATGGTTATGAAGAGCTAAAGTGCGCTTCATACTTTCAAAGTTAAAATAATTCCTTCATCTGTGGAAACTGATTGTATTTAGGCCTTTTCTCTTGCAATACATGCACAAAATGCAACATAAGCATTGTTTTGATGGCACCGTATTAGCATGTAATCCTCAAAATCCACTTGGTAGATGACCAGATTCTATTACGCCTTTGGTTATTCAACAAAAAATCATTTTTTTTCCCAATGAAAAACCAAAACAGCAAACGAAATCTTGTCCTATTAAACAGGAAATGTATATGCAAAATGGAATTGTATATCAATATATTAGATAACTTAGATTCGACATATTCGTGATATCTAAATCTTTCTGACTTTATTATCCTTCTTAAATTTAATAAATGAGCAATGCAATTTTCGTCTAGATCATACGGGTAGATAGTGGACAAATAGATCAATTTCCAAATTCAGGCACAAGGAATAGAAATTAGAAATCAAGACTAGAACACTGAAGATGATTAACATAATCATGGTACCTTTATAAAGAGACCCAGATGATTNATGATGAAAGAAGAAATTATCAAAATGGGTTGTTTTTCCTCCATTTTTTTTACATGGATGATAAGAGGAATTTTCTCACGTTTCGTTGGTTCTCATTTCCTACTTTTGGCGCCATTTAAGCTCCTCCCTTCTCTCCCTCTCTCTCTTGCTTGGGCAGAATGTAGGGACCTCTGGTCGACTTGAGCCGGCGACGCGACGCGAC
>CAIGRN010114875.1:0-17920 GCA_903798345.1 Fraxinus anomala
TCAATAATCAATGATCAATTTTCTTTCAATGGATCTCAATTTAATGTTGCAAGCTTTCTATAATTTGTAATCAAATTTTCTTTCCTCCCGAAAAGACCGAAAAAATGCGGAAAGTAGTCTAGCGGAACAGACTAATGCCGCACGATATTTCTTTCTGTGCTAAGAAAAAAGACACCCCGTGAAACTATGTCAGATAGCAAGGAATATAAAGAATATAAATTGACTTCATAAAAGAAAATGTGGAACATTCTTGAATAGTCAGTTTTAGTTGCAACTTCAAGGCCCTAAATAAAAGCCATGACCATAAAAGGAAAAAAAACACGGACGGCACAATTTTAGCTTGCAGGAACACCACTGCAAAAATTGTACCTCTCAAGTGATTAACAAAAAAGCAAACTCTTTCCACAAAAATCATGAAGGCTAACAAGAAGAGGTTTTCCAGGAAACTCCAGAAACGATTTGGTTTATAAGAAAACAATAAACTTGATCTTAAATAACTTCAGAGGAGCTTGTATGAAATATCTTGATGGAGAAAAATTAAAAAAAGAAAACTAGCAACAAGAAATCTGAGAGAACTTCAAATTCAATCAAAAACTCTTTCAATATTCATATTGGCTGCATAAGGAGTCAACTTTGATATACTGACCAGCCTTGCACTATCAAGGCGATTCACTGCTGACTGCTATTCTTTCATCCGGTCTTCCTCAGTCTTTAAAACTTATTTAACCTCTTCAACGTCCTTAGGTTGGTACATCTGACACCACAGTGATGAATAAAGATTATATAAATAAAGATTATATAAAATACCATCTAATTGATATCAATTGAATTTAGTCAATCTGACAGATTTCTAAGCTCTAAACTATTTGAATAAATGCATTAAAAAGACCAGTAAACATTACATTTGGAAGTACTTGTGGGAGAATAAATAGATAGTACAAAATTCAATGAGCAAAAAGGGATATTCGAGTGACTCCACAAAAGCAAGTATTAGCTCATATGTGCTCATCTTTCAGTAATCTTCTCTCAGCTTTACATGCTGCTTTCACTGCATTATGCGTGTGACTTAAATCCAGAAGAGTAAGACGTGAAAAGAGGATAAAGTGCGGTGATTTAATTTCAACAAGCAAATTAACCAAGATTAGATTTATGAGATGCACTTGTAGAACTAGTTACTGGCAGCAAACCATGAATATGCTCACATTGACAATAACACAAACTTTTATAACTGTATTCGTGCAACCAAATCCTTTCATGTCTATATATAGCAGCATCAATCACCTGGCATTTCTAATGCCAAAATTCAATATCAATCGCATGACAGATTCCAAATTTTACACAATCAAGTGCAACCAAAATGTTAATCACCAGAACCTATGCACACTGATGAACTGATACAAAAATTTAAAAAAAAATTAAAAAAAAAAGCAATTGGCAACTTGAATACCTTGTGCCGCTCACTAATGAGATGTGCAAACTTAATCAATATTCGGAATGGCATACAACTTGGGCATCAAATGGTTCCGAAAATATCCTGTCGCCACCTTGACATTTCACCAGCTTTTCCAAGCTTATCTATAGTCTAAACGAAAGTAATAAAAAAAAGACCAACACACTTGTAGTAAAAATGGAGAAAGCTAGTGCACTACATAGATGGAGGCCCATTATAAAGCATATTATTGCAATGCCAGGAATACACATTTTGATATGATAATTGGTACACTTTGAAGACACAGGTATTGACATTCACATAAGACATTATGAGGCAGTTTCAGATTCAAAAAACATATACTATGTTATTGAAGATGGGTTGTAGAAAGAGACAACATGGTAAGATGGGTTACATAATAAGTTCAGAGGTTTATAGATGAAATCCCTCCATTCGTAGCTTGATTATCCCCCTAGACAATTTACAATTCATTGTTCTTTTGTTGCATGTGAGGACAAGTAGATATTGTTTCTTGGTGTAAACTGGCACAGCTTTAAAAGAAGGATTTTAGGTTCTCCTTGATAATGAGAATGGATTGCTAGTATAGGACGCCAGCCATGACAGATTAAGGGGGTTCACTCACAGACAATAAGAACAGTCACTGTTCGTATACTTTTCATTTTCTAGTTGAATTAGATATCAAAGGTTACATTAGTCGAGTATCTTTAGGGCAAGATTTCATTGAATGCAAGAATTACAGCGATATTGTTCACTTTTCATGGTGAAACAAGGTTCTTATACAGGTCGTGAGGGGGAGTTATGCCTTCCTCTAGAGTTGAGTTTATAAGGTTTATTAATGAGATGAGAATTAGCTACTGTAAACTGAAAATAACACCAAGAGTACATATTCTGAAAGCTAATGGAAGTCAATCATATAAAGCTGAAAATTTTAAAACTTTAGATACCAACCGTTGTGAGAATTACTTCAAGCTTTCTATATCGAGCTCCCTGGGCAGCGTATAACAGTGGGTGGTGCAGCCCTCCACCAGAACTCCGGCGGAGAATACTTTTTGCGTACTGTAAATTAGCCATATATGTGTGTATATATGTAAACTCCTATTTCGAATGTACCTGCAATATTCAAAAATAAAAAAGGAAAATGGAGAAATATAATGTCGTTACAGTCAATGCAATACAGATTAAGGACAAATGAGAGAATTGAATAAATGTAGAAGAGTAATATTACCAAAGATTAGCGGCGGTGGAAGTGGTGGCGATGGCAGACGGAGGAGCCCAGGGTTTTAGAATCGTTCTTTTGGAGCCGTACTAGTCCGACGGAAATATGAACTCCAAATGGGGGGTTCTTAGAAGCGTGTTTTTTGTAAAACTGTACAATGCTATGTTTGGTCGACATCATTGTCTACATTGGAGTTCAAAAAAATTTGGATGAGAAATTATGTTTTTTTATAAAACTGTACAATGATGTATCATTACGTGACACAATGTAAAAAAATGATGTACATGCGACATAATTGTTTGCAAATAGGCCACCCCGAATAGAATCGAAATCCCCATGCGATAACCTAATTGGACGGGAATAACGAACATGGTCCGTGTCTCAAATTGTAGGGCTCATGTCGAATTATTTTATTGTTACATTTTAAATTAAATCATATA
The DNA here is from genome assembly GCA_903798345.1 of Fraxinus anomala. Lineage (NCBI taxonomy): Eukaryota > Viridiplantae > Streptophyta > Magnoliopsida > Lamiales > Oleaceae > Fraxinus > Fraxinus anomala. The sequence goes on from CAIGRN010114875.1 coordinate 3,107, forward strand.
TAAAAATAAATAAATAAATGACTATTTTAGATGCCCAAATATTGACATTCCCACATCCGAGTTGCCCAAATATTGATGCTAGGATCACTTGTGTCTCCATTCTTGTTTTTTTGAGTATTCGTTAATAAAACAGTTATGATGCGTTTGATTACGAGCATGATTATTAATTAAATATGTTTGATTAATTTAGTTTTCAATATAGAAAATATTATACTTATTTGTTTTTTATTGGTGGATAAATGAGAGAAAAAAAAAATGGATTACTTGAAAAATAAAAACTACGATTCCCTAAAGAAAATGTTTTCTTTGTTTGTGAGGAAAATATGATTATTACATGACCAAAAGTTGCAAAATATTTTTCATAGAAAAAATTGTCAATCAAACACCCAAAAAGTAGGAATTTAGATGGAAAAACGACATTTTTTTATGGAAAATAAAATCAATCGAACACACCTTAATTCAGGAATAGACATGATATCATAGAACTTATAAAGTTTCTTGATGCAAAATATTTGAATATTAATGCTAATCTTGTTTGGAAATGATAATTGTTAATCTTTGTGTCGAGGGATATGATATACAAACACGTAATCCTGATTCATGATTAATAAAATTATTGATGAACTGACAAAAAAAAATTAATGAACTTCTATTTTTAAGGAAATTACAGTTTTTGAATACTTATAAAAGTCCTTAAATATGCTTGTTATGCATTAAATTGAATATCCATGCATTGATGTCAATTGGATTATATATCTGAACGCATTGATTCAAGGAACAAGTATGTCTCCGACTCTCCATTCTTTATTTTTCGCAATCACATCTTCAAACTTTCATATGAATGCACATGTGCCCCGAGTATGATTAGTCAAGGGATGTGATAGCCAAGAAGGAAAGAAAAAAGAAAAAAAAAGAAATGGAGATCTGTGTGCTCCTGGCATCAATTTTCGGGGACTTTGAGGTTAACTTTCGTATTTTGCATATAATTATTAGACACTTCAATATACATGAATAATGTTCCGTAGCACATAAGTACTTAGTTTGTCTATGTGGCATTAGGACCATAACCACCAGTTTGTGGCATAAGTTCATGACAAGTCACAGTAAGTAAATGATTTATTAATTAATTGATGCATCATACACGGTTACTTAACATAAGCTACGTAACAACTACTATTCCTCTACGTGGTTATATTAGATACGAAACGGTCACCCTTTTTAGAGATCATTTTTGTCGTTGATACAAGAAAAGAGTTACTTTTTATTAAAGATTGATTTATCTTTGTCAACTCAACTCTAAAGAGTAAGGTAAATTATAATACTACAATTATATCTTGTAAAGTTAAAATTTGACTCTTAATTTATAAATATTTGTATACACTCTTACAATGACAGTGATGATAACAAAACATCAACTTTTACAAACCTTTTCATTGTGCAAAACGCTACAATTAGAACCATACTTTACAAAAAGGTTGTTTATGATTCCTTAAAATCTTAGAGCATTTTCAATAGGATTGTGGATTGCACTAAAAAGTATGACACATCACTTCAAAATACTTACATGACAAGAAAAGAAAAAAGAGGCAAATATCTAACAAATCCTAGTGCATTTAATTTTTTATAATCTATTTTTAGAGGAGGAAGTGTTCATTTAATTTATAAGCTTTCCCACACAAGCAATATATACAAGGGTTATGCTATGAGTACATAGCCCATAACATAATGGTGTCCATAATAGACATATGTATTGATTTATATTGATTTTTACAAGACTTTTGGTAGTGTATCAAAATTGATTTATATTGATTTTTAGTTCTTTTTTGTTGTTTTAGGATGAAATCCATGCATACATTGATGATGGAAACGAGAAGAATTGACACGTTTTGAAGTGAAAAGTCGAACCCTCAAAGGCCAACAATGAAAAAAAAGGGATGGAAATTGGATTTTTGACGAGTGTTTTCGCTCAAGTAAAATTAGCTTTGCCATACATATTCAGGTAAATAGCACTTTTAACACCAATCAATGCTTGATAAATCTAGTGTTCATGAACAAAATGACCAAAAATTTACATACATAAGATCAAGAATAGATTGCAAACATGGAGAGGAGGTTGATGGTTGAACAAGAAAAGAATGTAACGACAATGTCAATGGAGTCAAAGAGGATGCAAAGAAGAGAAGGGGAGGACGACCGATGTCACTGGGTGTACAGAGAAGAGAACGGAAATACATGGAGATTAAAAATGCAAGAGAGATGAAAGTGAGATGGAGATGGGACAGCAACAGGCAGGAAGATGGCCACGAGAAGAGAAGTTGACACTGCACCCCGCCAGGTAAAATAAGAGTGGAAGAGAGATATGGAGATAAATTAAGGCTATTTTCTCTAAAAGGCATATTGTTACCGTCAAAAGAAAAAAAAAGACTCGCTACAAAATTGTTCGTTTAAAAAGCTTTCTATTCATCAACTGATACTATATTCAACGCTATCCACCTACAACTCCAACCCACCACACCTGGCTTCCGTTTTCCTTGACCCCATTAATTTAACAGGGCTGCAAAGCAAACAAGCTTAAAAGAACTCAAACATAAGATTCAACTGTCTTCCTTCAAATGATCAAGCTAGTCACTGCAACACTAAACGCAGAAAGGGGACAACAACTTCAATCCTGGAGCTATTCAGAAAATCCAACATGTTTAAGAATTCAAACGAAACTAATATGACCATTCTTAGGGACTACTCTTACACGGCTATTAGTTCCATTAAGTACATTCTTACTTGTAGGCTTGCTTTTATGGAAAATCAGGCATACATGTCCATGCCCGCCTGGATAATGGAGTAGAATACAGTAATCTGAAGGACTACAATTTGCGAGATACCCTCCTGCTTTATGTGGGGCCATGCAGGTCTCTATATCGCCTTTGGGCCATCTTCCGTCGCTGAATAAGTAGGGGATATCACATAAATGCACAAAATTATATTCATTTTACTTTGTACACAGATGCAAATGTATTCATGGTTCTATTGGGGGACTGAGAGAGACTTACCATTCAAAATAAATCCTTGAAGCAAGATGTGAGCTCTCTCGGTTTGCTCTGTAGTATCCCCTGTAATTTGAACAATCTTCCCTGTTACCTCGGGTCTATCTTCAATCAGTTCAACATCTGCTCCAGATAGCTGTTTACAGAAAATTCATGATCAAGAATTATTTCCTCATCTTAGCTAATGATATCAAAGTACGACAAACTGGAGAAGCCATACTCACGTCTGATCAAAGTGAACTTGTTGCTTGATTCTGTAACAAGCTTAGATGCCACACTTGTTGGTATGACAATTTTCAGCGTACTTTTATTGACAACTGGCACTGAGAGACTGGAAAAAAAAAAAAATGAAGGCACGGTAAATAATTTACCAAATTAGAATGGAGCAACGCCATGACAGGAATCAAACAGCGATTCACTACCTATTCAATGCAATCAGTGTGTCTTCATGAAACTTGCTGTTATTTAGATTCGCTATTGCATTCCTGAATCCCCTCACGTCCTGCATATCAAGTAGAAACTCTTTAAAAAGCCAAAAAGGGGATTTTGTAAGCTACGGGGAATGGCCTGGTCAAGCAGAGGGTTCCGTTCTACCAGTCAAGATACAACCAGAAAATCGTGGGTGTTCGTGAATAAAAATAGCATGCATATCTACTTACTTTCACTTGCTGAGCCGCTTCTGCAGTTGGTATATTCTGCTGAATAGAAATGACGGGACTGTTTCTGGCATGTGTTTCTAGAGAAGTTATTTTTTTGCTAGACTCGGCCTCAGGTTTCACAATACCCGTCATAGGACTAGTAGATGAAACAAAAGGTGGTGCTAGATCCTTTTTAAGCAACTCCTGGGATATGTAACTATGTACCCTCGATGTTACCTCAACAAGAGCCTCTCGAGCTGCTGCAATCTTCCCAACAATTTGTATATGAAAATTATCATAAAGATTGCCATAATTTGTATTGGTCCAAGAACCTCTTCTTAGAGGATCTTTGGCCAAATCATTTCGAGCAATAGGTGCTTGGAAAGGGGAACAACAAGAACCAAGGAAGCTACACTCGCACCACAAAAGAGTTATTTATTGGTACTAATAGTAGATTCTCTATATTATGAAATGATGTAACAATAAAAATCACATTAACTACTGCCCAATCATTTTTTTATCACTAATCCGTAAATCATACCCCAATCAGAGAGGAAACTGCAGGATTACTTTATATGACACATAGATATGACATCCCATGCTTTGGACCATCAATCAAATATCTTTAGTAAGTCCTTTGAGACTAGCATGTCACTAACAGAAGCACGTCTTCTAGGATTTACAAGCATATAAAGAGACAAACCTGTACAATCTCGTAGGAACCTGATATACCTAGTGGAACGTCTTCTTTAGGCAGGATCTGTATGTTTGCACCTGTTATTTTCCTCATCTCAGATAACGTTCCATCTTTTAACTGTAAGTATTCAACTTCATCTGATTGCAGAAGTAACTGGGTAATAATAAAATTTTCTTTTCCTTGAACAATATCAACAATACGAGTCTGAATATGCGTCAAAGCTTCTCGAGCAGGAAACATCGCATCATCAAGATCCTAAAAGACGTATAAGTGAAATAGCTTAGATGATCTTTTGGAAAGAAAAAAAGCCAAACACCAGCTTAATCCGCAGTATAAACTTAAAATGTTCAACTTTAATGCAGAAACCTGATCGGGATAAAATTAAGCCCCTGTTTGGTGGCCATTTTTTATTTTTTATTATTAAAAGAACTTTGTTTTGAATAGTGAATTTTTTGAGAATGTGTGGTTAAAAAGTAGGAAAAAATTTTGGATTTACATGTGGAATATTTTATTGTGTGAATGTATGGTTGAAAATGAATACGTAGGAAAAAGAGTTTTGAAAGAATGAGAGACAAACATGGACTAAGAGAGGAAGATGTACCTCATCGGATGAAATAATAATTACATGCTCATTTGTGCCATCAACCGGATCAGAAAACTTAACATCAACGTCGACTTTATTTCGGAGCAAATCAACAATCCCGTCTGACTCTCCAGCTACGCTATCAACCTTGTCAGCTGGGCAAAGTATACGAAACACTATGCCTTCACCAGAAAATGAGTGTGCATTTCTAGCTAGAGCAGGTCCAGATTCAAAGACATCTCTAGATGAATGGGATAATGTGATGTTGCTCTTGGAACCAGAAGAGAACTCTGAACCAAGATTAGACCATTCAACAGATGATCTTCTTGCCCTACTATTCGTGTGTGGAATTAATGCATCATTGGTAGGTAGGGGATAAACGCAGAGGTGAATTTAGCCAATGATGGAAATGGTTTCCATTCAGTTGGCTCTCTCTCAAGTGTGTGGATATTATTCCTATAGCATGTTTCATAGCATTCTTATAACCAACAACCTGCAAAAGAGAACAAAATCCTCAGAATATTAATAAAATTATATATCCTTCGAAAACAGAGGCTGAAAAAAATATTCATATAGCTGAATTTTCAAATATAGTGAATTAGGTGTGTGATCTTGTAGAACTCAAAAGTTCAATCATTCACTTGTGGAAAACTAGATGTAGCCACTTTTAAAGTAGACCTGCCTCTCTTAAGCCCAGTGGTCCGTAGAAGTGTACTCAGCAGAAAGTACAACAATCTTCACAAAATTTATCAAGAATGATTTGTGATGCAACTATGAATCTCATGGTAAGTTTGATCCTTGCTCAGGATGAGCGCTGGTGGTGTTCTTAACACATGCAAGTCAGACTGGAAGTGATTTTTACGGTGGCGGACGGGTGAGGTAAATGGGGTTAATAAAGGAATCCTCATTGATGCAAAATGAACCTTAATCTCAAGCTTCTGGAGAAGTAACAAAAAGTATGCAAAAGTGAAGAGACACGTGTGAAGCAATGCGTTCAAATATATAATACAATTGACAACGATGCACGAAAGCTTCATTTAATACGTAACAGGCACATTTAAGGAAGTATTCAGAAGCTATAATTTCTTCGAAAGTAGAAGTTCAATAACTTTTTTGTTGGTTTATCAGTAATCTTAGTCTTCACGATTCATGATACATGTTTACATATCATATCCCTCAACTGCATAGAGATCAACAATTGTCATTTCCAAACAAGATTAGCATTAATATTCAAACAATTTGCATCAAGAAACTTTATAGGCTCTATGATATCCTTTCTGTAATAGAACTAAAAGGTTTTCTTAACAAATACTCAAAGCTCCATAGAGAAAGACATATCAAAACCTGAACAATCTCTTCTGATGTTGCCACACCACGTGGCGAATGGGGATATGTGGGTAAAACCCTGATATGGGTACGAGTCTCTATCTTCATTCGTTCCATTATCGTCCCTCCCCTGCCTAGCAAACTCCCCACGTGCATTCGCGGCACCACCAGCCTTGTTATCACCTTGTTACCATTCCCACCACCGCCTTACGGCTCAAACTCGGTGTTTACACAATCCCCAAACCCTACATTACACACATCAATCTCCAAAATTCGGTCAAGTATCAAGAACAATGCCTCCTGAGGAGGGTAAAACTCTGGTTCACGTTTGTAAAGGTCCTGCCTTCGGTTATCAAAAATCTCAATAATCCTCTCTTCATCCCCCGGAATCAACTCATGAACATTGATCCAGGCCCCTGTGCGTTAATGGCATTAATTACTCTCCCAGACCTCCCAATCACACTTCCTACTTTAACTTCTTGACACAAAATCCTATAACTGGTTCCTCCAGCACCACCTCCTCTAGCAGAGGAGCGCCGGTGGTGATTGGGATCATATTTGAGTCCTCCTCCGCCAACAATTGAATTGTTGTAGCGGGGTCCGGTCCTAAAGTTGAGGGTTTGGTCCGAATCATGATAGAGTCTTCTGAAACTCGATCTCTACATTGTAATTTGTCCCTTGAGAGTTTGAAAAGTGTTCAAATCAACCCAAAATCCTGACTTGTCTAAACAAATACCAAATAAAAAATTACATTCACTGAACTTAGGGTTCCTAGGCAGATGAGTTCCTGATTAAAAAATACTAATTCTTATAAATTTAAAGAATTCATTTAGTCAAATATTTGAAGTTGAGCAGCTCGGACTCTGAAATTTACACAATCTTTGTTCTCGATTATTGATTCAACATTTATGATTACAGGTGAAATTTGTGTGTAAATGAGCTGTACTACACAGAAGAGTTGAAATTTGATTTGTTAGACTGAACCAAACTATTGGGCTAAACTTCAATTTTTTAAGAAATTAACACAAATAGCACTTCTACATAAGAATCTGGCTTATGTCAACCTTTTTTTTTTTTAAAGAGAACAATAAAGTTATTGAAATTGAAATGAATAGAACATTTTATATGAACGATTAGGTTACGTGCCAAGTACATCTTGTTAACTTTACGCGTCCAAAAATTAGTTTGTGTATCTCACACGAGGAAAACATAAGATTGTAGTCGGGAGCATTCGAAACCTTATCTCATAAATAAAAAATAACAACTTTATCATTAGACTACCAACAATTTATATTCTATAAGCTAATTTTTTTATTAGTTTTATTTTCAAATACAAATAGAAAAGATCAATAACAAAAAAATATAGAGTTAATACCCTAGACAGTTACTAAACTTTCTCAAAAGTTCCCAGGAAGTCACTGAACTTCAAAAGTTCCCTAATTAGTCACTGAACTTTGCCAAAAATTTCCAAGAGTTAATCGAACTTTGCAAATTTGGACGCCATACATAAATAATTCAGTGACCCCTTAGGAATTTTTTGTAAAGTTGAGTAATTATTTAGGGAAGTTTTAGCAAAATTCAATGACTATTTAGGGAAATTTTGAAGTCCGGTGACCTCCTAGGAACTTTTTGCAAGGTTCAGTGACTATTAGATTTTTGAAGTTCGGTGACCTCCTGGGAACTTTTGAAAAAGTTTAGTGACTATTTAGGGTATTACTCCGAAAATATACAAAGAACTTTGGGGGCTCGACCCTCCCAAGATACCCTTAGCTTCGCCTCTCGAGTAATGCACAACAAAATTCAAGAAATTTCTATTTTATGACGCATTGTAATTGCATTGGCAGCATTGCCATGTTAGAAAAAAATAACTACACGAATTCTTTATTATCTAAAGTAACCCAAGATACAATATTGAAGATCACACAAAGTGAAATCTCAAGTAATCAAAGGCAAAAGGAGAGAATGGAAAGGGTCGAATGTCAAGGAGCAAAAGAGGGGCTCAAAGTCATAGGTGAGATTGAGGATCAAGAGTAAGAAAGATAGAATATCTTAAAAATTTAAAATTAACACGTCTTAAGTGACCATATAAATCAATAAATACACGCTTTTCCGTTTATTCATTTTGTCTGGCCAACTTTTGTCCTTAGAAAAATACCTCTAGGCAAAAATATGTTATATTTCATTCTTTTATTGTCTTGACCTAGTTCCATTAATAATTTTTTCTATAAATTTTAATATTTTTATTGATATAATTGGAGTTCCAATGGTAATGTGCCACTTGGACAGAATCTTGAAATCTAATCCGTTAAATCAGTTAGAGGTCTGTCTTCCCCTCCCTATTATCCTATACTAAACCTCAACCAAGCAATTTTTGTTCACTGGTAGTGCCATCGGCTTTCCTATTTGTACATCTGAAGCTCTGTGCTAAGCTTCAATTCCCTCCGATGGCTTTGCCCAGTACACAGCTTCAAAAATTTCTACTGAACAAGATTTACTGCAACTATGACTATAACAAGACCGCGAGAAAGGAGGTCGTAGTTAAGGGTGGAAAGGGAAGATGTTGCTCCGCGATTGCAATAGACGCACCGTCTTCATTGACGAGTGCATCGGGAATTAGATGGGGCTCGATTAAGTTACAAGGAGCTCGCGAAGAAATGGAAGACGATATTGTTATTGTTCAATCTGATGATCTTAATGGGTTTTCTTTTGCCGCGGTTTTTGATGGGCATGCCGGATTCTCCTCTGTTAAATTCCTCAGGTTTGTCAAAATTACATCAATTTCAAGCATGTGACTTTGCTATTTAAGTATCTTGACGTGTGCTTATTTGTTAATGATGCCCCCTTCATACATTTTATTCAGTTATTTTGAAGCCATTTAGGTTTCACTTTAAATCTAAGAAGTTATTGAACTAAAGTGGGTAGACTTAGATTTTTTCTTTTTCGAAGTTGAGACGAAATTTTCTTGTTGAAGACTAAATTGAGTAAATCAATGTGTTCCCATCTATCAGCTTAACATTTTACATCAACATAATATCCAAGTAGGCAAAGATCTTAGTTAAATTTTCATTGCCACCCATCCATTGATGAAAAATGAATCGGGTGTGCACGTGAAGGGGTGGGTCGACAACTAAATTTAAATAAATACATTTAAGTTTTCAACTAAAATGACTAAAACTTTCTGATGAAGTTGTTACGAAAGCAACGAAGATCTTGAGTAAAAGTTACAGCACCACTCTTGGTACGTTCAACCCTCAAGAGAAAATTGATTTGAATTCCACGTGAAGGGCTATGTTAAAGACTAAATTTGAGAAAATAAATTTGAGTACGAGTCACAATGCTACTCATTTATGAAAATTGTACACGTGTCAGCCCTCAATAGGAAAAAATTATCTGAACTCCATGTGAAGGGATGCGGTAGACTAAATTTGAGTAAATAAATGTGTTCCCTCACTACTTTTAGTTGAGGTGGTTCGACATTTCTGAATTTTGTTTTGTGAAGTTACCACCAACTACTTGTTAATGGATACTTTATGTAAGTTAATGTCAGCTAAGATCTGAGTGGTTATAATTAAAATTCTGATATTATCCTTGCTGAGTTTATTGCAATTAGCTGTAGTAACTGGAGATTCATTTCATATTGAGAACTTAGATTTATAGGAATATTCATACATGACCTTCCATTCCCCCCTCAAGTTCTAATATGTGAGTGGACAACTGATTATGGCAGTTTAACAATTGTAATCGTGTAATATTGAAGACATAACTGAACATATTTACTGCAGGGAAGAACTATATAAAGAATGCATTGCAGCGTTACAAGGTCTACTGTTGAATGGAAAGGATTTCAAAGCAATTAAGGATGCACTACTAGAATCCTTTGAAAGCTGTGATGCAAAACTCTTAAAATGGTAATCCAATATTCCTTTCTATTGTAACTTTAACTGGCATCAGCAAAATGTCATCAAAGTTCAGTATTGTCTCAAAATGATTTTGTATGATATATGATTGTATTGAAGGTTTAGATGCTGTTTCATTTTTTGAAGGTTGGAGACTAGCGGGGAAGGTACTGAATCTGGTTCGACAGCTACAGCTATTTTTCTTCGGAACGATGTGCTATTCATTTCACATGTTGGTGATTCGTGCGTGGTATATAACTACTCATCTGGGTTTAATTTTCATTAAAAAGCCGTAATTTGTTCTAGATATAAAAGACTAATGCGTGGTGTATAACTAATTTTCTGGGTTAAATTTTGTATTTTGTTCTAGATATAAAAGACAAATTGCCCCAATTTTGCTTCTATAATGCAGGCTCTCTCACGATCTGGTAAAGCAGAAGTTTTGACGAATTCTCACCGACCCTATGGAAATAACAAAGTTTCTCTTCAAGAAATCAGAAGAATCAGAGAAGCTGGTGGATGGGTGTTTATTTCTATTCTTAGCTACAATTTTTAGCCTAAATTCATTTGCATTATGTCTTTGAAAGCCTAAATCTTTTTTGCTTTGGGTTCTCTAATATAGTTTCTGTGCAGTGCTGATGAATCTAGCATCTTATGTCTACAGATTAATAATGGAAGAATTTGTGGAGACATCTCAGTATCCCGTGCTTTTGGGGATGCTCGTTTTAAGACCAAAAAGATTGAGTAGGTTTATTTTTTATTTCCTGGTAAATTTTCAAAATGCTGACTATTTTTTCATTTTTAAACTTGGTTTTTCTTAATCGAAGAATGCTGGAGAAGGGAGTCGAGGAAGGCCGATGGTCTGAAAAATTTGCTTCTCGGTAAGAATATATATAAATAGTCTGAGATGAGATTTTGCTAATATACAAACCATTCAGAAAGTTAAATTCCTTGGCCTCTATGGTGAAAAAATTCAACTTTCCTTTTACTGTGTCAGGGTACAATTTAATGGAGACTTGGTTATTGCGTCTCCCGACGTTTCTCAACTAGCTTTAGGATCAGATACTGAGTTCATAGTGTTAGCATCAGATGGCTTGTGGGATTACATGAACAGGTCTGTCGGTTACCTTTACAACATAGAGCAATTTATTTGTCATGAATAAAGCTTGTCTATAGCCTACTATTTCCTCTTAGACGGTAAATAATCTAAAAATACTTTCGTGTATTACAGCTCCGATGCTGTTAATTTTGTAAGAAGTCAACTTAGACAACATGGAGATGTTCAGGTAAGTTATATGCCTGAGGTTAGTACTTTGGTTCCCAAGAAGGCATAGTTAACTTATTTTCTTCTGTTAACAGATGGCTTCTGAAGCTCTTGCCCAGATGGCTCTGGTAATAAGTTGCACAGACTTCATATTTTCCATGTCCGGGTCTAAGTTGCACTTACTATTCTAACCTGCAAATAATTTATATTGCAGAACCAAAGCTCGCAAGATAACATCAGCATTGTCATTGCTGATTTGGGGTACGCATTTTCTTTATCGATCGAACTTCCATGTTCGCTACTACTGCTAATGAACCTAGTTTTATTTTGGTTAGTGCCTGTCAAATCCATTGAATGGTTTCATAAAGTTAATGCTGGAAAGACTAAATTGTCTATTTCAATTAGATGATTCAGTGTATCCATAATCCACCAGCCCCTAAAGTCAAGATGATGTTTTTAAATGGTAATTCCAAGTCTTGTCGGCACAAATTTATGAAAATTGTGCATGTGTTGGACCTTTGATGAAAAAATGAATCCAACCTACACGTGAGAAGGCATGTTAAAGACTAAATTTAAATAAATAAATGTTTCTCCCCTTTAACCAAAAGTGAAAAGGGCCAACAAAAAAGGTTTTGATAAGGATGGTTCATGGCATAGTTATGTTATATCATGATTAATGTTTCCCATTAAAACATAAAGTCGAATTGACAACAGACGGGTCTAATGTAGTCAAAACATATCATGCTCCCAATTCATCAATTTTTTGTTTAAGGGCAATACACGTCGTTAGCCTACGTACATCTTCCATGTGAAACTTTTACTTCTTCAATAAATGAGGACGCTCTTATTTTCTTCAACTTCGTGTTTGTTCTTGGATTTGAAATGTGTGCAGGCAAACAGATTGGCAAAATTTACCTCTGGAGAAACAAAATTTTGTGTATGAATTGGGCCAAGCTTTAGCTACAGTCAGTATACTGTCACTTGGAATATGGATGTCAACTCTGCTATCATAATGAACTCGAAGTTTGACTAGTTATATGTACATACAATAAGATGTAATTAAAAAGAATGTGCGTCCTATGCTTTGTACTTCAAGCATACATCTTCAAGTATATATATCATCTTGGAAAAGAGGAGAAAGTAGTTAGCATATAATGCTTTTTGCACGAAATCTTTCGACCAGTTTTAGCTGCAAAAAATCTGTTCATATTTTGCCTGTATACTCGATATCTACCAAGATATGCTTATGACTTTTAGTTTCCTCTGTATGAATGATTATTATCTGTTACTGCAATATATTCAATCTATGAGCATGTTTGGGAGTTCTTAAATTAAAATTTAAGTGATTATAAATTGTGGTTTCTACTGAATTATTAGTTGTCATGTATAATCCAGTGTACAAAAGCTTTAGCTTCAGAGTTTAGAAAGATCATATCAGCTACAAAATGTCAAAAGATCGTAACGGTTCTTCAAACCAAATTATGGTACTCAAATTGAGAGAAAACTTATTAACAAATTTGAAATGAGGGAAAGAAAGCATCGTTTGAAACTTGAAAGAAATTTACTTTTTTGAGTTTCTACTTAAGTCGAAAGATTTAATTGTAAAGAGACTTATCTTAAGTTACAACAAGAATTATTAAGAGGGTTAATTAATCTTGCATTAGTACTTTCAAAAAAGTTTAGATTTTCGAGCCCTTCTATCTGTTAGTACTTATTAGGTGCTTAAGATTACTTTGCTATCCCAACTAACTGTCAAGATTGATATTCGTTACAAAATTTCAAATCCCATTTCCACTGAGGCCGAACCTAAACTTGTGCAGTTGTCCATGCACTAATTAAGCTCTGGTTTTAAAATAACAACAAATTTTATTCATTCCCAGGTTATATCAAAGGTGGTCCAGCCACAGAAAGTTTACATAAGAGCATCTAAAATACTTTGGCATTTTCTGTATAATGCCATGAAGAGAGATTTTGAGAGGGAGAGACTGTATTATTGTATAGATAGAAACTCATTAGCTGATGTAGTCATTTGTGATCTAAATCTTTATGTATTTCAGCTGGAGATTAGAAGACTGGACGAACAGATTCAGGGATTTTTGCCACCGCCACCTTTTTTCCCTCTTGGATCATGCTTAGGATTTGGCCCTGCATATTCATAATCTAACACTGCATCAAGTACAACGAGCTTTCTTGAATTCACTTGCATTTCTCCCTTCAAAAAAGATGCAGAAAAGGTCAGTTGAATTGCGTAATTTGTTTGTTAATATTGTTAGCAAATCTTGAGGTGAAAAATTCTTTCGATTTGCCTAAGAAGATAGCTAAGCCTCCATTGAGATTCCCTTGAATCATATCTGGCTATGTTTGAAAAAAGTGAGAAGATAGTGAAGACGAAAGACGTGCTTTTTTTGAAGTATTTAAACATCGGAAGTAACTTATGAAAAGTGACAAAAAAATTTGCTATCAAAAGTAACTTTTTAGCTCTGTCATGCATCAAGTGCCTTGCCTCGCCTCACCATGAGATGAGAGTTGACACATACCTTATATCACAATGCTATGATACTGTCATATTTCTTCTATTTTTTCACCCCATTCCCCAATCTTGGAGGAGTTCATTATATAGCTTATTGTTACCATCATAAGATACACACTATCGTGGCTTGTTTAGCAAAAAGACACTAAAGTATTGGATAGTATAAAACAAAATAATTTTATCTTATATATTATACTTTCCAAATGAGTCAACTACTGCGTACTAAACATGTTTTTCATTTTTAGACAACCTCAGCATGAAATTTCATAATTTTGTTGTGTGGGTTTTAAAATGGTAGCAACATAATAGAATTAATGCAAATATAATTAATTGCCAAATTACCTTGTGACTCGTGAAAACGGGTTTTGCATGAATCCTGGAGCAGTCGACCATGCCTACAAACAAGAAAAAAGCAAATTTCTAAGGCGATATTTATCATATTCATCCAACGAACTAAGCAATGAAGACTAAGTTGAAATTAAAGACTTTTCAAGAATGTATTTAGCTTAAAAACCTGAAGATAGGGAGCCAAATAGTAACAGAAAAACAAGAAAAGAAGCATTTATAGTAAGATTCATGGCTTTGTTTTATATTCACTGCTATTAAGGATGTTTTTCAGTACTAGTAGGTTGATGGGGGAAAGGGGCTGCCTATATAAGCAGAAATGTGCATTAACATTGTTGGTGTAGTGCACCCCACCCAACCAATAGCTGATACAATGATGATGATATGCATTACCTCTGAGCCACAATATGGAAGTCAACTTTATTTTGTGTGTGTGTGTGTTACATCAAAAAAAGAAGCAATGGTGTATGTGGGGTTTTGGGGGGGGGGGGGGG
>CAIGRN010114876.1:0-45627 GCA_903798345.1 Fraxinus anomala
TTTCTTGGTAACAATTGCTTGCAGAATAATACTATTCTGTTCGGCATCATAAACACTATAGTCATTCAACGAAAAATGTATTAGATGCGTGGGATTTATATTTGTAGAATGAGAATATCCTTTACCAAATTATCACGTGTGAGTATACATAGGCAAGAGAAATCAATTGAGGCTCTTCAGACTATGACACATGGCTTCATCCCAACCTTTAGCGGCCAAATTCAATTGTCGTGATGTCCCGTCCTACACATTATAGGTATGCACCACTCGTACACTTTCCTAGGTAGGGAAGAGAGGATTTGACTCGCTGCACAAGGTATCACATCCATCGTTTCTCTCGTGACTCCTTGTATTAGAATACAACTTGCATGAGGCACCTTAGAGTTGACCCTCGAACACCGAAGGCTCAACTGATGTGACTAAGGATAGTCTCCTCTAATCACCTCGGATCCAATAGGTCTTGCTTTGCAGTAAGTTGTGTTGCGTCGGAGCTGTTCGTTGACCAGACGTTAGGTTATTCTCTCAATGCTTTAGAGAATAATGGTCTCCGAAAGGATGAGATATCTCTTTATCAATATATTGCAAATTAACTAGTAGTAATGTGGCTTGTCACGTAGTCAAGACGTAAAACAAAACATTGTTGGCACGATGACTTGCGCGAAAAAAACTCATCAACCGCTATTTACTTTATGGCCATAACAATTGCACATGGCATACAATTGACACGTTTGCTTTATCCCGTCTTTTTCACGTTAATTCCAAATGTAGTAACATAACTTATTAACATGTACATTTAAACAAGCATGCAATGTGCAGCTAACACCCAACTACCTAGGAACACATTAGTGCAACATAAACGGGCAATGGACCCTGTACGACGGATATATATCCTTGTCCAAAGTCTGACCCACTCAGACACTATTAACTTTCCTTAATCGTCCTGCACGTGCCTGAATCGTCAGCCGTGGCAAAAACTCAACTTGAACCACCCGCCACATTGATCACCGGCCATGAAATTTAATAGCGTAGCACTACCGCCGCAAACTGTTTTAGCTTAAATACACAACCATACAACTTGTTAAAAACACAATTTCTAGCTAAGAATAGTCCCAAAAAAAGGCTAAACTCCCAATTATGACCATAAGTAGTGGTGTCAAAGGCGTGCCTAGGAATCAAAATAGACCACGTAAAATGTAGAAAGTCGGGCTTTGGCCCATCTCCTCACAAAACCCTAGTTAGCTAAACTTGTGAGTAGAGATCGAATCAGGATTTTTAGTTTGTGTGGACATCACGGCTGTTAGTGGTGCTACAACACATGCGACATATGTTGTTACTTTAGGCATTCGACGATGTAGCGACATTTTTTAGATAGCAATATTTGAAGAAAATATTTAAACCATTTAGTTTATTCATAAACTTTGTTAGTAAAACGTAAAACAAATCAATTTTAGTTAACTGCGTATACAAATTGAACTAGAAGTTGGGGATAGATTAGCCAGAGATGCTAAAAATTGAGGACTAATTGCACAAATTTCTTAAAATATATAATGGTATTTGATCCTGCGTTTGCCCAACCAAAAATTGATAATTTTACCCCTAGACTACAAGAAAATTGTTTGCACTTTATAATTTCTTTCTGATAGATGATCTTATATGCTGCTGGAAAATTGATAATTTTTAAAATTCTTGATGAATCCTATCTCTATTATGTGTAACGTTTTCGTTGCATGTTAAGAATTTTAAAAAGGTTTTATCAAACAAGCACTTAGTCTAAATACCCAATTTGCACTAAAAGAAAAAAGAGATTAAAATCCAATGACCGAACAAAACTAAGACATCTTATGAGTACACAAATTAGTCAGTTAAATGAGAGGATGCAAACTTTGACTAATGATGTTTTCACTTTGAAAAACACTTATTTTATGTACTAGTTCAATCAAAAGGTCTAAACTCAAAAGAGTAACATTCAGAGTTAAAAAGTTCACAGATGATACACCAAAATTAAAATAACAAAGAAACGTCTGGTAATTGAACATCCCAAAGGCCGCGAAGCTCAACTACTTGGGCAATTTTCTCATGAGGAAGTTTATGCTTGTGCCCCAAGCTCCAACAGTAAGGTGTGATTAGTTTTATAAGATGTCGGGCCAACAAATTGAATGGGACCTGTAATTACAGTGGGAAAATGGAGTCAACACAACTACACAAGGAACAAACTGATATACACAGTGAAAAGGGAACTCAAAATCATATGTATTAATTAAAGATGAATATTTTCAAGCAATTAATGTCTAATATGATCAAAGAGAAGTACAACCTTGGAGTACTCATTTTTCTGCACTCATTGTGCCTTCATTTTTAATAAACTAGACCAAATCCAACCCGACTACTAGATAGTAGAATCAGAGTGATTATAAGCATACCAGGATTGATATATCGGTTGTTATGAGCCCATTCTTCTCGCATTGATGCAAATTTCTTGAATGGGGCACCTGAAACAATTTATCCATACATTAGGTTTCAGATTGGTCCATAATCACAAATCAGTAACCAGTTAGAAACATACAAGGAAAGGAAACATACGGGGTCACTACTTCCAGAAATAGATGGCAACCAAAGAAGCATGCAACTATGTTCTAGTAAAAAATAAAATAAAAGCAAATATACGCAAATGAGTGCATAATTAAAGAAAAAATATCTCACCTTCAAGCTCGACCATTGCCTTCTTTATCACAGGCTTGAACTTCCCTGCAATAGAACAAGTTCTAAGTCAGGTGTAGAAACAAGATAACAGAGATGTCCAACACAAACACCTATATTCCATTTGAACATTCCCATGGCAATGAACCCAACCCCCAGTTGGCTAACTCGCAAAAAAGTTGATGCTTCTCAGTGAATGTAAAGCTGCAAGACATGAGAACAAGTGATCAGTATACCATGTCTCCTTTCAACATCCATCAACGAGGTCAACGCTGTTCCGCCAACAGTCCATTCTTCAACTGGTGCAGCCAAGTTTCCCACCTGGATGGATGAAACAAGTCATGTAATAGGCTGATCCCAAATTTATCTATAAGATTTTTCATATTAGCAACTGAGGTGAAATTTTGACACAAACAGTCCAGAATTAACCTAAAACAACTAGATGGAACCATAAAATACTGGGAGAAATTATGCGAGCTAAAGCACATACTGATGATATGAATCCAGTCTTCCCACTTTCAAGTAGTGCTCCAGCAGCATAACCCAAAGCATAACAATACGTGGCATCAAAATTAGATGGTAAACCACATCTTCCTTCATATCTGTGGAGGTGAAAATCACGTTACACGGTAGATATTCAGTCAACAAATTTTCTGCCCTATTCTAATCATTGCAAAGGAGAAAGGCTCAGAAAAAGCATTTGCATGAGAGAGAGAGAGAGAGAGAGAGAGAGAGAGAGAGAGAGAGAGAGAGAGAGAGATGATTAGAAAATGTGTATAACTAACAAGTACCCCGAAAAAAGTGATAATTAGAAAATGTGTATAACTAGCAAGTACCCGAAAAAGTGAGATTGTCCTTTGAAATGGCCTTTATATACACCTGCTTGCTTCCTTAGCTCCAACTCAGTTTCAACCATTTGAATGAGCATTTTCTCTGTCTCAATTTTGGCAACCTGGAGGGGGATTACACAATAACATATAACCCACCTAAACGCCACAATACAGAACTATGAATATGAAAATTGACGCCGTGAAAGCATTTACCTGGACATTTCCATGTGGATCTCTCTCAAGCATCAATTGATCCTGGATTGCTGGAGGTAAAAGTTCAAAAAGCTGAAGAGATTGGGGTTCGAGTTTCTTTTTCCAAAGACCAGCTTCATCTGTAGTTTCGTGAGCCAATATTTCATTCAGTTCTGCAATGAGATGCTGGACCTGTAATCAATGATAAATATCAGAAAAACAATAACAGCGCAGAAAAAAATAGATCAAAAGAGCAGCAAAATAAATTCTGCAGAGAAATATATGTACATTCGCAAGCTTGGAGGAGCCAAGAGAAATATGATAATAAAGAAGCAACAACAGTTGAAGAAAATCACAAAACACAATTTCACCTCCGGAATGAAATCAATAAGCCCTTCTGGGATGAGTATCACACCATAATTATGTCCTAGTTCTGCACGTTTGCAGATCACATCAGCAATGTAGTCTGTAACACTTTTGAGAGTCTGTTTATTTGCAGCAACCTGCAGCAAGATTAGAACTAATTAAGAAACAAAAACACAACTTAGGAAGTCTTTCAGAAAATTTAATAGTAACTACCTAATCAAGATTTTAACTCTCAAGACTCTACTCATTTATCCTTTTAATTTTGTTGGGAGGGCAAAATGCTTCAAAATCTTTGCAAATCACGTTTTCCGAAATAATTTAACAAATCATACATAATCCATAACATAGGCTCACATGATCACAGGGAATCTGTTCATTTGCCCCTTGTAAATAGTATGCATCAATTTAAATATTTAACAGGTTAAAATAAACATATCTACATGACCCAATTCGACAAGTGAACTAGCAGCAAAGGTCTTGGCATCGAGTCGAGAAGAGCCGAGTCACCATCCTCAGGTAATTGCACACGCTAGGCCTGAAAAGGGACTCCAGACGGCATGTGAGAAGGTGGGTTGGAAACGCAAATTATTAACCCATCTCCATCAACTAAATCTTTTACTCGAGACATTGAAAGGTTACTTTTTTCTTTTTGCTAACTGTAGTTCATTTTGTCTGTAAGCATATTCCACCCCTAAACACACACATACATGCTCTCTTGTTCTATCCACACTGTAAACAATATGAGATTGCACACGACATTCATATTCTAGCATAGTAATACTATACGAGTTAACTTTCCTTGGACCTCTCAGAAAGCTTCTCTCTCTCCATTCTTCTTAGCATATCTTTGGGCTAACCTAGAAGTTCAAGACATCTTTGACTGAGCTAGAAAGAAGTAGAAATTGCCTTTCTAACTAATTAGATGCATTGTCTTCAGTTTTTATCGATTTAGGATTTTGTTTTTCTTTCTTCATTTGTCTCTTAATAACAATCTCGATGGATATCCTACTTGCTCATCTTCGACTGAACCAACAACCTAGAGAAGTACTCAAAATTAGTTGACGTACTGTTATGTCACAACTGTGTCTTGTTCCTTTTCCTTCCCTTTCGAGAATAAACAATATGCAAAACAGAAGTCGAAAAGGTGGAATATAAAGCTCAAACACTGCTAATAGAATTATTCTTCGATGGGTAAAAGGCATTATTGAATTAGGCTTACAGGAAGAGGAATGCCAAATAAGAAAGGTACCTCTTCTCCAATAAGAGTGATGTTTGGATGAGTTTGCAAAGCACATTCCAAGGTAATGTGTGAAGCAGCACGCCCCATAAGTCGAACAACTGGGAATATTTACACAGATTAATGTCTTTATAGTTCAAATATGCTGAGACAAAAGAGGAACGATTGAAAAAAAAATGTTGTACAACTAATGGGGAATACATGGACAGATTATTTTGATAAATAACAAATAAATCAAATTATAAAGAAAGAGTAAGTTATTCAGCAAGCTTTCAAATATAGATGAATAATATAATAAGGTCGGCAAGAATTGGATAAAAAATCGAGAATATCAGAAGAAATCAATAACAGGATAAAGAAATGTCTAAAAAGTTCCAGCAATTTTTTTAACTACCCACATGAATGTAGATCTTAAACAGAGATAGGTAAAGCTGATGGAAAAAAACTGATGGAAAAAAATGGTTCCTATAGATATGAAACCACTAGTTATTAGAGAATTTCAAGTATTACTCCCCAGTCCCAAATGACATGCCTTCATTTTAACTAGGCTTGATTATTGAGGTAGGAACTGAGAAGTGTTTTGTCTGCATTTTTTTTTTTTTTCCTTTGTAGTTCTCTGTTAATGTATGTCAAAGCTATGAGCCAGGCCGTGTGTTTTTACTGCATGAAAAGTACAGAAGCGAGAATGCAATTGAAGGGTATCCAGGCAAGAACAATGAAGTGCTTACTTTAGCAAAAGTGGACATGGTTTAAGGACATAAAATGACAGCATTCAATTTAGGTATTCTTTTCCGAAAAGAACCGAAAAGAATAGTGACAGTGGTTCTGAATTAAACTGCTATAAAGACAAAAACCATGGAATACAAAAAGAACAGTAGGACCTTACTCGTGCGATCAAATTTTTGAATCACAAAGTATAAAAAGAATATATTTGAATTCGATTAAGCTCCTTTAGTATTAAAGTCATGTGTAATACATACAGCTGCAGCTGGCTTGTGCACACAAAAAAATTTCAGATGGAAAAAAGATGTTGAAAGGAAAACTTGGTTCCTTCCAGATACATATTACCAGCACTGGTGCACTTACAATGGTAGTATTTTCCAGTTGAACGGGCATCTACCATGACATTCCCAATCATTTCAGCATATATCTGGACAAGTGGAATAAAAACTACCAATTTATTACAAACCAATTTCTAATGGTAAAAAATAACAAGAAAATTCTTGACAGACTGCTTGCAGAATCTCTCCCACTTTTGTTGAACGAAACATTTAACTATTCCTCGAGGGGCATTACTCTTAAAATAGAATCACGAGAACAGAAGAGGAAGTCATACTTGACTTTAATCTGGAACAAGAAATAATCTTTGAAAAAAAAGCTGGGAAATCAAACTTATTTAAAAACTTGAGATGGTACTGTGAGTTGGACGAGAAGAGAGAAGGCACGAAACTCTGTAGGAATTTGACCGAGTATCTTTATATGGGGAAAAGCTACCGTTACCACAGAGCAGGAAAATAGGAGCTTGCAATTTGATTTCGCTGCTCCATATAAATAGGAAGTATGAAATTGCAGGTTGACATTTAAGGAACCATCTCGACTAGCTACTTCGTGATGGCAATCATACTAGTGATGATTAACATCACGTGATAGCATTGATTATTGACTGTGATTCAGCTCAACTAGGCTATAGTGAAAGAACATTAGGCCTATGGCCAAGATGTTCTGGTGGAGTAAAATGCTAAAGAAACTTAGAAGACATTTTCTTTCTGTAGATCAATTTATAGGTTAAGTATATCTTTCGCATTTTTCTGCTAGTTGTACTCTTGGTCTTATATCAATTCTTGAATGTTAAAATCACCTTGCACGCAGTATCGAACCCAAAACTTGTGGGAACCTCTTTGCTTTTCAAGTCACCGTCAATGGTCTTTGGACATCCAATGACCCTAGTTTTCATATTTTTACTCCTGAGATAACACAAACATAAAAACTTGAAATCAGCGCCACAGTATATACATTAGAAATCAATATATTTAATGGTATGCCATTATAAAAGACCTAGGTTCATAAGAGAAGATTTTAGAGACAAAACAATGAACCAGAAGTGATGACAATTTCTATAGACAATAGAATACTTACCTAAAGTTTTCAGCCAAAAGGCAAGCATTTGTGTTTGAGTCATCTCCACCAATTACAACAAGCCCATCTAAATCAAGCTTAAGTGCAGTTTCTTCAGCTTGCTTAAACTGAAATGAGTTCAATCAACTTATTTCAGTCTCAAATGGGGAGGATTATCTACATACAAATTTCATAATGTGTAGTAGAAGTAAACATATACCTGCTCTGGAGTCTCAATTTTGTCCCTTCCACTGCAAATCATATCAAATCCACCCTGATAGAAATATTGCAATTCAGATAGATGCTACTCAACTTGAATGGTTTAGGCTTTAACCAATCAATCAATCAATCAGTAACAAGCATATTGCCGATTTGTATACCAAAATTATAGTCACTATAGTTTAGATCTTTAATGGCAAGTTAAATATTAGTTAAGCCTATACGCAAAATGGCAACTGAACCCTAATATTTAAGAATTCTACATAAACAAAACCATATGTACATCACAGATAAACTAAAAAGGAAAACACAAAATAAAAACAAAACAATCAGATACTATACAGAGAATAGTATGCACTGGGGTTTCAATTAAATTTCTTTATATTTAAATTAGGTAGCAAATTGTGGATTTTAAGGACATATTGTTTTGAATTTACCATCACACTAGAAACGTGTGTGAACATGAACGTGATCAAACACAGGGTGTGAAATAAGGTCATGGCTTTATTAGTAGAAAATGAATCAACAATATAATAAGAATATCATGTGCATAATGAAGAAAGTTACCTGATTTCTGTAAGGATAAATATACTCGGGGGTCAAAATCACATATTTGCATTTCATGATCCCAGCTGGTCCACCCCTGAACCCATACATTGTGCTCCCTTTGCAACGATCCTGCAAGTAATCTGCAACCCATACACAAAACTTAGCCTATTCAATTCAGAAAGAAAACATTGCAACACGCAAGTACAAATTGTGAAACTGGGAGACCCTAACCAAAAATTCCAGAAATAACGTTGTGTCCTCCTGGGGCTTGCCCTCCAGACAAAACCACTCCAATCTTCAAGCCTTGAACCAATGGGCTATCACCTGAAGCACCTGGTACCAACATTGCAGATGGTTGTCCAAACAGGGATGGAAACAATTTGGCAATTTCATCTACAATCAACCAACAATCATCAAATTCAGTTTAGAGCACTGTTGGAGAGGCTGGAGTATGAAAATGTTGCATCAAGATGGTGCAGGAACGATGTAACCCTTAAAAATTCAAATTCAATCGAAAGATGTAAGTTGACAGGAATAATTAAAATTTTATAATTCGCAAAACTTAAAATTTGGCCATGCATCAATCAGAAATCAAATAGTTGAAATTACTCTATTCTTCCAACAAAAAAATGATTTTCACGTATATAGAGGCTATTGTTATCCAGACCTACAAACTAAACTAAACGAAACGAAACGAAACTTCACATTGAATTTCACGTATATATGGGATCACAAAATGCTATCATCAACAGATCAACTTCCTATTCATATGGTACGTATATTACATCACGGACCAAAGCACTTAACACTGAGAGTGAGGTGTACGCAAATGTGTAAATATATACCAGGGTTGCCGGCGGCGGAGCTAGGTGGTCCATCGACGACTTTGAAGGCGCTTCTGAGAACGGAGGGAAGAGTGAGAGGGTGATCGAGGCGGCTATTCTGTACTTCACTGTAGACGGCAGAATAACGGCTGTTGGCAGAGGGCTTGACGGTGGCGATTTCTCCATTAGAAACCAAAGCAGCGGCCATTTGAATTATTACCTTTTGAACCCAACACAGACTTCGGAGAGACCAAACCTCAGATCTTTCAGGGGAGAGCCTTTGTTTTAGCTGTCATGTTCGTTCGCTATAGATTTTAGGTTGGGGGAGAAGAAGAAGAAGAAAGGGTAAAGTAGTCCTTCGGAAGCTCCGCCTACAGCGTAGTAGTTGGGCGTAAGGCTTTTTTGGTAATTTAACTTATTTTACCAAACTACCACTATCGTTAGCGAATTATCTTTACTGTGGTTGGTACTGTGGTTGGTGGATTTTACTAAAATGATGAACAATATTGCCACTTGTTGACATCATCCTTAGTGTCAAACTTTCATTGGTGTAAAAATTGTTTTTTCATTTAAACTGTCGTGGGTTCACACGTGCATAGTGTACTGATGAACACCAATATTGAATTATGAAAGCATATTCCAATTTACAAATGATTTGATTCCGTTTCTATCATCTTTCATTTTTGGGCTTGTTCTATTGTAAATGTGGGCTAATGCCGTAATCAATTTGGGCTAAGGAGGATAAAATAGAGAATTTTAAACCCAATAGTCCAACAGCATTTTTACAAAATGGCCCAACATCAATCTATGGTTCCACAATGGAATTGTCCACCGAAAAATGAAAATTAATTAAAGATTTACATATCACGATGCTGCATGCGTATTATTGATTACATAGCCAAACCTTGAAGTTCTTGTTCACTTTTAATTCTTGTACATGTCAATACAGTTATACACCAGTATTAATTCACTTGTATTACACAGAATTCTACAGGAAAATAAGTAACATGCCTACGGAGACAGAAGGGCGCTGCCTGCCTTGATAAGGACAAAAATACTGCCACCATCTCCTCTCGAGATCCGAAGATCATCGTCAAGGTATGTTGTTAGAAGCCACGATTCCGCCCTGCTGCTGGAAATGGGAAACTTCAGTGGTGGCTGGCTAGAAATGGTTTTTGCAACAGAGGAAGCGGTGTCTTGGACAGAACTGAGCAAACCTTTGAAGGGTGTGAGATCAATCTTTTGTCCCAGAAATTCCACATTTTCTGGTAATACAATGGAATCGGTCAGCTGAGGAGTGCCTATGATTCCTTCTTCGAACTTTATCTGCAATTCAGAATGGCATGGTAAGAAATAGTTATAAAATAATTAACTTTTTTACTTGGAGGTAATAGAATTGTAACTTATTCAAGCTATTTTAGGACACAGACGATGATCAAACCACATGGAACCATTATTTTTTAACTTTTTTCCCTTAAAAAGCAGTTTATCAATTCATCATACAAGTTCCTCGTCAGGGTTAGAAAAGAAGGGAAATTTATACAACGATGGGGTTTTTACTCGTGATTTATTATTAGAAAATGTAAAACTACGAACTAAAGTTACCTGCACACGCTGGGGACTTCGAACTTCAAATTTGGCATTGGTACTTATTGAAGTGGTTGCCAAGGGCCCAGCAAAGACCACACAGTTCTGTACTGTGAAATTCTCTGAGTCAATGGTCTGTGATATCTCTTCAAGAGTCACCAATGGCAGTGTTCCCCTTGATAACAAAGGAAACAAACCCACAAAAGATGTGTACCTGCAGTGCCTCTCAGAAAAAAATTGTTAAGTCAATTTATGAAACATTAATCTAAGCAATCAATGATCAAGCTCTGAGACCATGACCAAGGCGGGGTAGTATAAAATCTAAAGATCTTGCAGTAAGCTACGACAAAAATATGGCATCAATATCATTCAAACCAAGTAAAGAAGTGTAAGAGAAGAGCATTGTAGAGAATGACTGTTGGTTAAAAATGATGTAGGGTCCATAAAACTTGAGAAAAAAATAGGGGAAGTCATTTTTCAAGAAGCACAACACCCTACATAGACTTCAAAATGACGCAGGAAAGGCAGAAAACTAGATGGCTATTTCTGAGTTTTCCACTTCGTGTTTCATGTGTAGCCTTTACATGTCAGTAACAAGCAATGATGTAAGGTTTATTTTCTTATAAGCATTAATTTTAGAATTTTTAAGAATGTCATTATTAACCTATCACAGTCACATCTGACACCATACATAGATAATTACTACAGAAAACGCCTGGTCTGAGTTTCTACTGCAACCCCAAATATTATGATAGTGGCTAGTTCCAGTTCATCTCAACCTCAGTTGGCAGTTGGCTAGTGCCAGTCAAAACTAGAACAGGACCTTTATGTTCATCAATGGTGTTGGATAGATTTCAAAATGGGGCAAAATACAAACTCCACTACCAGGATACATGATCAATGGTCCCATCATCAAAGAAACCAAGTGAAAAGTTGCATATGAACTAAATCATCTCATTATTCACTACTACCGTTGAAAAATAAACAATTGTAAACACATATATCTATTTCCATGGTCAGCATCTCCAGACTCTAGAAGTAATTCAATATAAATTGATCATCAATTAGAAACTGTTGCTTGAAAAACTCAAAACAATACTAATATCAACAAATTAGGCCCACCGCATAAATGTAATATAAAAAAATTTAATTTCATATTCCAATTAGAGGAAAAAGTATATTGGAACTTACGCGAGAATCCATTTTCCATTGAGTCGGGTCAAAGCCTCAGTGGGTGCCGGAGTCGGGTTTTTCGCCTCAAGCTGTGTGATCAGCTCAACAATCTCCGCCCTCGTCTCACTACTGGCAGTCAGACCTCTGTTTGTTCCATAGAAAGAGTCCACCAATTGCTTCTTCAGTATGTCAATTTCAGCAGGCTCCGTTGGTGGCTCCTCCTCTGCCACTGCTACCGCCGAGGCATCCGGCTCTTTTTCTGGACCCCACTCATCATCGCTCACTGCTCGGACCGAAAATTTCTGCTTCGGCTTCGAAAGTTCTTTGTTTAAATTGGAGTTCTGTGATGCGATTTTAGCCGAGAAACTGATTACATTCACAGGAGAAAGAGACGGTTTCGATGTGAATTTTGAATTCTGGACGGAGATACAGAATCTTTTTACTGGTACTAGGTTGAAATAAGAAATTGAAGCCATTCTCGACGGCGGCAGCAATGGTGTTTTCGGGCTGAGTTCGGAGGAAATAAATTGCTCCACGACAGGCCTCCTCTTATTATCGGGAAGGCGGTGGAATTTTGCGTACGAATTGGTAGTTTGAATGAAAATACTATTAAGTCCTTGTCACTTTTCGCTGTTTTTGTTAAATCTGAGGGTATTTTAGATAGGAAGGTCACTAGTAGGGAAGCCGTGAGGTACTGACACGTGGTGTATCGTGTTTAGATGTAAAGGTTAGCTTTGAATGATAAACTTAGAATGGAAACAAATGGCATGTGATTCTGAGGTAGAGAATGGTTTGTTTATTTTATGCAATAATGATTTCAAGTGCAATCTAGAATATTCTTTTATTTGCATTGACTTTTAATTCTTTTACATGATAAATGGTTAAATTATAGTTATCAAACTCGAGCGACCCGACTAGGTCATCGTGTCACGGGTCACTGACGGATCGAATCGTTGGGTCACGGTTTATTCATGGAAAATTTAAACATTGATTGATAATATTTTTGTGAATGATAAATAATTTTTTATTTTTTAAAAAATAAAAATTAAAAAACCTTGAAAAGTTAATTGTATTTCACAAAAATAATGAACATCTTCTTTCAAATTTTTACGTACAATTAATATTATAAAATATTTTTAAGTTACTTACGTTTTAATTTTTTGTATTTTCACCTTTATTTCAACGTTTCATTATGGAAAATGTCATCTCGTCCATCTATTGTGAGTTACATCGTTAAATGCGCATATAAACTCACTTTTAATTTAAACTTGAAGGGTAAAATGGTCATGCCACTTCATTTGGCTCTTCTTCAACGTAAATAAGTACGCACGCACGGTTCCTCTTAAACTTATCAACTGTTCATGTCCCCTTTGCATCCATTCCCTTCTCATATCATATAAGATTTTTCTTCTCATAGTGGGCTACTCTCTGTATACAATGGAGGGTGAACTGGGAGAATGTATTTTTTCATTGTGGGTCCATTATTTTCTATTTTACAGTTTGAAATTTCAAATTTTGAGTGATTGAGGCTTCCTTACTATATTTGATGAAATTTATTGTTGTTTTTCACAAGCTTTTGTGTCGAAACAAATTTCTTCGTTTATTAGAGAGCCCGGCGACGAGACACCCACATACGATATGAATGCAGCCCATTCATGATCACTGATTTTCCTTCATTAATTTTGTTGTTATGTGGAATTAAAGACTGGAACTTTATTTAAATGTGAAATGGAAAAAGTACTTCAACACCGTGAGGGGAATTTTGGGGAGTTTGTAGGTTTTCATCCGAAATTACATGACGTTGGTATCTAGAGGACTTAGTGTCATTGATTACGTATGTTGACCACGGATCTCTAAGGTCGATTAGTTCGGATGTTTGTAAGTGATAAGCATGCATTAATGTGAGCTCGGGGTGGGCAAGGTCAGCTCGGCGATAGTTTCGCTTGCGCATGAAGCCTGTGTAGTTCTTCGAGATCAAAGGAAGCATAATTGTTGACCTTGGATCTTTGAGGTCGATCAATTCGGATGTTTGTAAGTGATAAGCATATATTAATGTAAGCTCGGGTGGACAAGGTCAGCTCAACGATAATGTAGCTTGCGCAGGAAGCCTATGTAGTTCTTCGAGATCAAAGGAAGCATAATGATTGAGGATCAATGACAAAATATATGGACCACCAATCAACGAAATGCACATGGAAAGGCTCTGCATCAGTGCCCACATAATCCTCTAATTAAACAACTTAGCTTCTCCCATAAGTAATTCATTAATTATTGGGGAACACCTGTAAAATTGATTCATAATTATCTGACAGACCGATCTCGACAATCAATCAAATTGTACCAACAAGTGTACTTCTTAAGCTCGAATTTGCAGTTGACAGACAGGGAGTACGGTATACATGCATGTGTTCCCCTATTAAAAGAGAACACAGCGAAGAAACGGGGGATGGTTTTGGCACATTACAAAATCTTCTTACATGATCCATATTTCAAATATATCATATAACCATATAAATGAGTAGTTGAATCGCTTGTAACGTCACATTGACAATTAATCAAAGTCGTATTCCTATTTGAAGTTGACTTGAATTTTGTCTATACAATTTTCGATGTCAATAACGTAGATGCCATATACAAAAATGAGTCTTACCTGATCACATATATGCCTTCAATTTCCCTTATCACGGGTCCGGACTCATGGCCTAGTCCAGGTCTCAACCTCTCAGACCACCTGTGTACACCAAAAAGTATAGGAGGCCAAAAAAGAAATGAAGAAAAGAACCTAATGAGGTGAAGTCTTCAAGTCATGCGAATAAGTCCAAAAAGCGTTCGCAAAATGAAAGCCCTTTGGAGACAACTTCAGCAGGCATATCTAGTGCAGGGAAGAGAGCAAGGATGACTCGGACATGTCGAATATGTGGTGAACCAGGCTACAATAAGAGGAGCTGCAAAGGAACACCACCACCAACACCTAATTAGGGATTGTCTATTAATTTTTCGTGGTTTATTGTTGAATGCAGTTTTAGTGCATTGAAGCAGTTGTTGAATCATAAATTTCTTTTGTTCATGTGTCTTAATGTTCAATAGTATAGTAGCCCAAACTGTTGTGTCTTAAAGTTTCCATTTTGGCTATTTTAGATGCAAATTTGGTTGTTGCTCTTAATTCTGATTATGAGATTTTTTGTTCAGTATATTATGTTAATGTCTTTAATTTGCAGTTTGATCAATATGTTGAGTTGTTGTGATTGATTAGTGTCTTGAATTGTTGTGGTTGATTAGGGTCTTGACTTGATGTGCTTGAAGATAATGGTTACAGGATATGACAAGGACAGTTTTCACAAAAAATTGAAATGTACGGACGTTATGTGCAAAACGTGTCGAAACGTAAGAACATTTTATGCACGAACCTTTGAAATGTTGGGATGTTTTAGGCAAACACAATTTGAACGTTGAGATGTTATACGCAAAAAAAAATTGCAACATATGGATGTTTTGCACTTTGTCAATTTTGGGGAAAATAAATTGACAATTTCAATTTTGATTATGAATTCTGACTGTGACTTGTGATTTTTGATATTGATTTGCTGTGGATAGTAATGATGGATGAAAGAAGGTATGAAAAGTCAAAACTGAATAATAGAAAATGCTTTACCTTGGTGATGATGAACAATTGACTTCAAATAATATAGGCGTTGCCATTTAGAATTACGATCTAACGTACATGATTTCAGATTCAAGAATTTGAGAGGTAAGATTGCTTCGTTTTGTTTGATTAATCTTTTTATTTTTATTTTTTGATAATAACGTGTTTATGACGGGTAAGAAGAGCCAAATGAAGTGACTTAACCATTTGACCCTTCGAGTTTCAAATTAAAAGTAAGTCCAAGTGTATATTTAACGGTAGAACTCACTGCAAATGGACGGAAGAATGTTTTCCATAATGAAATATTACAATAAGGGTGAAAATGTAAAAAAATTGAAATTTAATGACATTTTGCATACTAAATACCATACATTGTGACTTCTTGTACTAATAAGCCTATAATAGAAGTTAAACTTTAAGTGCGTTGAAATTCTTGAAAATAAATGTCATATATTATAGTATCAAGTATTAACACAAATAACGGTTCAACCTAGTGGTTTGTTATGAGTATTGATTTTCAAAAGATAAGGTGATCAATTCCCCATATAATAAAATTTTTGGAATTTACATGAAATTGGTGAGTTAAACCGATTCAATATTAAACCCGTCGGTTCATCCAATCTTAGACCGGTTTGAATGTTGGTCGGTTCTCTTATAGGACTCGGCCTCGGACCGGACCATGGTCCTGTCCATCGTGTTTTTCGGTTGGACCGGTCAATCAGGTTTGAGTTTAATAACTATAGGTTCAATACTCCATATGTCCTATAAAGATTAGGTAATGGCAAAAAAATTGTAAAATCGATCAAAACGATTGAATCGAACCGACTCGGGTCAGCTTGATTGAGCAAATCGGTTATAATCGATTAATATAAAACCACTAAAATGATGGATTGCGTCGGTTACGGGTTAAGGCTTCAACCCAACTGTTAACCGACCCGACCTGACCCAATTATATATATATATTTTTTAAAGTCCTACTTTTTAGTGCAGTTTTTAGAGTTTCTCAATTTTTAAAGGTTTGTTTAGAGTTCCTAGTTTTTAATATAATGCATTTACAAGATTAAAGCGTAACTTAAAAATTAAATAAATCAAAAGTCAATACCTATTTATTTTTTCATCTTCAAGGTAAAAATTGAAAACTATCAAAATCTAATTGCCTCCATAGTTTGAAATTGTTGTCCTTGTCTCTATCGCCTCCTCTACTGGTTGTCTCTCCATTTGTTGAATACATATTCTTGACGTAGTAGAGGGTCGACATTTCGAATGGAAACAAGTAAAGTTTTTTACTTGATTTAGTCAAGTGCAGAAATAGTTGTTAAATTAATTCCTTGTATTTAATTAATATTTATGTTCAATTTCTTAATCTTGTATGCTTGACTCTTCAATTTACTTTTTCATGGGAGTTTGTTAATTTTGAATTTTTCATAAAGAAATATGGATTTCATATCAATAATTCATCCAATAAAATAATGATTATTTCTTTGTTTTATATTTGAAGTGGCAATTAAATAATAGATTTTTCTTGGCTTACTTTTCTTAATTGTCCACAATAACAGATTTTCTTGGCTTCATAAGTATGGGTAATATTTGTTATTAATTTTCCTTAAATCACAGTTAATGAAATAGTATTTTAAATTTCATTTTTAAGGTACTGCACATCTTAGCTCTTTCAATTTTATTGATTTCTAGCGTAAAAATGGGTGTAAAATCTGTGCATTACTTTGAGTAAAATTGCGTGTTAATAACCAAATATAAATTTGCTTTATTTACAACTTATAGGTTATGGATTTGTGTTAATTGCAATATATATAATAATAATAATAATAAATAAATAAATAAATTAGGTGTACTCAAATTTGGCCCAAAAGCTTTAAAGTTTTTTTTTTTCCTTTAAAAAAAATCAGTTTAGGCAAATGACAAAACCGACTAACCAAATCGATCCAAACCGATTCGATTTGGATTGGATTGGTTTGGTTTGGTTTAAGAGCTTGATTGAGTCGGTTTGAATTAGAATTTATCCAAAATTGTTAGCCAGTTTTGGCTTCGGGTTGGGGTTGAAATTGATCCAACTTGAACCATACCCAGGCCTAATAAAGATAGGTTTACTTTCTATTTTTTCTCGTTCCAAATTATACACAATTTTTCTTGTTGAGTGTACAATTAATTTCTTAATTTTCTAATATATTTCTATTTAGTTTGTATTGTTATCAACAATATGAATTCTCATTATTCAATGTAAGGATATATTAGAAAAAAATGTAAATAAAATTTATAGTTCCAACTATATTAATTAAATTTGTTAATTTGTGCGAAAATAGAAATAAGTTAATATTTATGTGATTAAGGAAGAAGTAATATAAATATTGAGCACTTTAGAACCAGGGTAAATTACTCTAGGGATCCCCAACCTTTCCTAAGTGTGATATTCACACGTCCAACCTTTCTTTTGTGCTATACCCGCCCCAACTTTTTAACAGTGTGCATATTGTTTCCCAACTTGACGAAAAATGTCAGTAAAAGGTCACACGATGGGCACGTGACAGTGACTTATGACTATAATTTTTAAAAATAATCTTCTCCATTTCAATTTGAACTTAAATTGTGTCACAATAAAGTAATATTCAAAGTGTGAGAAAAATATTTTACTGACAATCATCCTCACCAATTATATATTACGTGATTATCGCGTGACCATTTATCAATTCAAGAATTCCATCATTTGAAAATGGATTTTTGAGCCACGATACAGATGTGGACTTGAATTACAAACTACCAACTCAAGAATTCCATCATCCTTTTGGAATTACACTGAATCCCCGTGTTCAGTGATGTATCAAGAAAGCAGAGTAATATAAAATCGGAGATAAGTATAGAAAGAGAAGTATCAAGTACAAGTCTAAATTTAGACAAAGGGAGAAGAATGTTATGAATTATTTGCAACTTTCTACCTCCCATTGGTTCCTCGAATAACCAATGATTTAGGAGGTACTATAAGTTTCCTCGAAAAATTAATAATTTTTTCTTTATCATTTTTTAACTTTTCGTTGGGAACAATACGTGTCAGTAGAGTATAGGCTTGAATTGCGAATCAATTGCACACTGTCTTAATT
Organism: Fraxinus anomala; assembly: GCA_903798345.1. NCBI lineage: Eukaryota > Viridiplantae > Streptophyta > Magnoliopsida > Lamiales > Oleaceae > Fraxinus > Fraxinus anomala. The sequence continues at coordinate 18,543 of CAIGRN010114876.1, forward strand.
TTAAATCCACATGTTCAATATCACACACACCATTGCTATGACTAGAGGTGTAGAATAAATTGATTTAGTGCGTAGGACGTATGTGATGGTCCACAATTAAAAATCGAATCGCTTAAAATTTAACATTTCTGATTCTATTCCTTCTATTTTTCTTTCATAAAAGTCAAAGTGAGTCCAAACTGACCAGGTGAGCTTTTGCCCACTTTCAGATTTGCTTTAAAATCACGAGGTTTGTGTCTAAAACTGATGGCAATATCGTGTTTATCTTTGATTAATATTTTGAGTCCCACACGGAAACTCAGTAATTAATTAGTGTTTATTTGCTAATTACGCAATTGCAAACGCGATTAAGGGAAGCCATCTATTAAATTCATTGTCGCGATGATAACCAATTATAATTTGGAACAATCCTAGGCTAAACTTTAGGTTGTATCACCATAATTTAAGGTGATTGTAAGAATCCGTGCAATTATGCAAACGAAAGGAATCCAATTTCCTTGGAAGTTCATTAGCCGTTCATTTTCATCCTTACAATCTGCGTACATGTAAATCGAGTATAATTATTGAAATATGCAGGATATGGCCAATTTAATTTATGGTTTGTTAAAGAATCATTTTCAATCATACATTCGCACAATAAAATATTTTACACATATATAAAAAATTGTTTCATACTTCTTAACCATACATCCTCCTAAAAATACCATTCAAAACTCATTTTTTTCCCAAATAATGAGAATCAAACAAACTCTTAATTAGAGTTAGTTTTTGAATTTTTACATCGATANTTTTTTTTTTTTTTTTTTGTTATTCGATACAAACATGTTTGTATCCAATTCTCGTCTCTAGAAATCTAATCGTGTTCGTATCAAATTCTCTTCTCTACAAGTCTAATCAATCATGGATCACACTCATTCGAGCTAGTTGACATGATTAGGTAAACTCCGGTTTAACTTCAATGAGTACAAATTTAGGAAAGTAAGATCTAACAAGAGTAGGAATAACATGTAAGATGAACAAGTATAATAGGATCGGTGACAAAACATAAAAAGAACAAAAAGACGATAAATTTATAGTCTTTTTGAATAATGTTTCCATAGTGCACACACTTAAATTTCTAGCAATATCAGCCCGACAAAATGTCGAATTTTGAACTTTTACTGAATTCGAGTTTTATTAAAAGAATAAACTTGATTTGAATTCAAACTAACAATAAAAAAAATGCTTACAAATTTCCTTATTATTTTAGAGTCAAATTTCAGACAATTCTATTCCAAACTCACATGCTGCTGGCAACAACCTTGTACATTACGTACATATCTAGCCTCGCAAAAGTCGCGCATGTTAATATTTCGAAGCTGTGGGCCAAGAGCCCAAAACTTGCTTTATTTTAAATCTCAGCCCGCAATAACTTTTTTACCGGAAAGCGCATTGGTCAAAAAATCACAAGCCTAGAAAAATGTGAGAAAATACAAATAAACATCTTTTCTTTTTATGAGCTGCACGTACTTTGTAGTCCAATTTAGTTGGTTTAAATCTTTAATTTTTTGTATTTATGCCAATCTAACCAACAAAATCGAACTCCTTTTAATCTCACATATATTTTATAGAAGGAAATTCAAATACTAGGAGACTTCACTAAAAGTTAAAGTAGCAGCATTGCACAACAACATAGAAAAAACAAAGAGAGAAGGGAATTCAGAAAAAAACTTATATAGAAAAACCTCAATGATACCAAAACTAAATAGCATACACACTTACGTAAAATAAGTGTACAAATCCGACAAATGTATATATTTTTAAAATATATATAGTTGCGTGGAAGCCATACCAATCCACCACAATCATACAAGCCAATGATTGATTGACGAGAAGAAAACGTCAATAATTGGCCAAGATATAAAATATTTCAATCATTTATCTCATAATGGAGATATTGAATTTTAATAGTAAAGCTCCAACATTCATAACATTCTTTATCGTTGTAGACCTTTTTATGTGTTTTGGTTTTATCATCATAAATGATAAAATTTCAATGTGAATCTCGTTCATACAATTCATTCACTTAGGTTACGTTTAACATATCAGATTAAATCTATAATGAATTTATTAAAAAAATTACAATGAATTGTAATACGTGAATAATATTTTTTAATTTTTCATTTAAATGATAATCATTTACCGTGAATTTAGGCCGAACAAGAAAAATATAGTAAAGCATTATTTTGAATGAAAATTCAAATGATATTATCTACTTTAATCCATCATAATACTCTTTACTTAGTAACACTCGTTATAACATTATATTGAATTTTTTATACGGTCCAATACAACTCGTTAAACATAACGTAAATGTGGAAGGACATGACTCGATCTTTTTAAAAATTCGAGTTCCACAAATCTTATGTGATTTCTTAAATGTCCAAATTCACTTCAAACTACAACGCAGAATACTATATAAATATATAATCTATGATTATTATTTACATAAAATATATTTTATAGTAAACATCAATATTAAAGAGACGATGAAGATACACATTGACATCTTTGTATCACATATATAATTCATATATAATTCGAAAGAGTTAGTCAAAAAATTAGAAATGAACTAATTCCATATCAGTCTACCATTTGGATGTACGAAATCGTATCCTGAATTCGGAAGGCAACTGCCACATGGTGCGAACCTTGTTCCTCACACCTTCTTCTCAGGGATTTTGACTTAGTCATTGCCGACGATAGTATTGCAGAAAAATACACATATACTAAACTACTATAGCATTGACAAAAGAAATTAAGCTCGACTGGAAGCCCCACAAATTGATCTTTGTTTCGTTTGTTTGTTTCTATGATCTTCAACCAAATATTCCCTCCATTTCTCTCTCTCTCTCTCTCTCTCTCTCTCTCTCTAGGATCCGTCAATCAGATCACAAGAAACCGATCAACTGGACCACTACCTCTTCCTTTCATATTAATACTCTTTTGCTCCTTTTGTCAATTCACTTTTCTTTTGTGAATTGAATTGGAAATCAAGGGATTGCTCATTCTTGATGTAACTCACGAGATTTCAATGTTTTAACCTCTCGGTCATTCGTTTCTGGTAAGTACGTTTTCTCTTCACCACCCTAATAACTATGCATTAATTTCACAATATAACATATATATATATATACACACACACACTTGTGAGTTTCTGTTTGTGTGTGTGTGAATTCATATACCGTGTGTCCTTTTTTGGGTTTTGTTCTGTAAAAGAATGGGCCAAATAGGTGAAATTTTGGGGTTTGGATTTCAGGCAAGAGTTGAAATAGAGAGAGGAGCAAGGACATTAGTGGAGCTATTGAGAGAGAGAATGGACGGCGTTGATCGCGTGATCAGAAGAAAGACTCTAGTTGAACGGCTAGGATTGAAGAATATTGGGTGCTGTGGGAGCACATGGGCCCTCCGACCAACCACCGTTAGTGAACGAGACGACGAAGAAGAAGAAGAGTATGGCCCGCCGGAACCACAAATTGAGGTCATAAATGTAAACCACGAGCCGCCGCAAATCGAGTCAACTCCAGACTGCATCAATCATTCTCCGGCGGCATCGGGGATGAACTTGGCGGCGGCTTTGGCGGCGGAACGCCATCTCAGAGCAGCGCTAGATTCGGATAATGGAGGAATTGACCCAGGCCCAAGCCCAGCAAGGTCCAGTAACAATGAATGGTACGATGTAACTGCAGAAACCGCACCGAGGACCCCATTCAGAGTGTCGTTAATGAGACTACTGGAGGAAACGGACTGCTGGGATAGAGAGGTGAAGAAAGAGGAAACAAGAGCAGCAGCAGAAAGTGGGAGTGTTGATTCAGTGTGCTGCGTGTGCATGGGAAGGAAAAAAGATGCAGCATTCATACCATGTGGGCACACTTTTTGCAGAGTGTGTTCAAGAGAGTTGTGGTTGAATCGAGGTACTTGTCCCCTTTGCAACCGTCTGATCCTCGAGATCCTAGATATTTACTGAGATCAAGATTGATTCTTGAGGTTTGTGATGGAATTGAATCAAACGACGGTGATGAATTTTTATTATAATGTAGAATTTACTCATACCAATTTTAATTCCTAATTGATTGATACTTGTAACGGGAGAAATCTTATCTTGTGCAAAAGCGATACTTCTGGGCCTCTGGTGCAAATACTATACAGTATTTTGTTTTCATTATTTTTGGTAATAATTTTTTTTTCCTCTTTTATTTACCTTAAAACAAATAAAGTCTTAAGAAAATTTTAAAAAGAAAAAATAAAAAAATAGGAGAGAGATAGTATGCTAAAAGTCCAAATTCACCAACTCCTTAGATAAATTTAATAATTAATCTCTAACGTCTGAGTTTTAAGTTTTATAGTTAAATCTATTTACGAAAATTTTGTTGGCACGAGTCATGATGAAGATTCAACCTATAGTAATGGGCCATCTTGAAAATGATTTGAATGGATCAATTTCTTCAATTGTAATGGTACAAGAAGTTGATAAGTTTTCTATTAGTAACGCTATGTTTGATACTCATTCTTTTATGATATATTTTTTTTCTTTCTTATTTTCAACCGCACAATCTTCAATGAAATAGCATTATATGTAAATTAAATTTAAAACTTTTTTCTTATTTTTAACCATAATTTTACATCAAAACGCTATTTTAAATGCATTATTGGGAGAATAATGTGACTCAAACAGGGTGTCAAGTTCTAATGTCCTCACTCAGTTTGGATCCTAACAAAGCACTCGTTTCCCAATTAATTTTGTTGATCATAAGTAAGGAAAAATAGGGAATAAGTTAATATTTTATGATTGATTATCTTCGAAACACGGATCATTTTTTTGTTCTCAACATTTGTTGATACGCAATCTAAAGTCATTCTTAGTGGGCCTATTGAAAATAGAAGTTTGTGCTTCCTAAAGTCTAGCAAATCCTGCAATGTACTACATTTCATAAAGTCACATGCTGTTATCATTTTGAGGAAGATATTTCACTTGTACCCATACACAGACCCGGCCCAGTCACAAATTTCTACTAATATACAGTACAATGGGCCAGGTCTTATAAAGGGCAAGGCCAATTGGAGCCAATCTTTGAGTTGGGTTGGGTTCAAAGACTCCGTCTACTCACATACTCCAATGGGCCAGCCACCCATTTGAGTCCATCTTTCGTAGAATGGAAAGCTTGGAAGTTTCAGAGAGCCCAAATGATGGTTACATTAAAGGAAAAATTCATTTATCCTATTTTTACTATATACTATTTCAAAAATAAGAAAGCAACTTTTAAATTTTCAAAATTAGATATTTGATATATATATATATATATATAATTAACCCACCCCACTTCCATCACCCCTATCGCTCAGGCGATCGCTCCGATGATCGTTTCGCCGCGGATTTATTCCAGCGAATGCTCAGATTTCGTCATTTTGTTCTAACTCCGGCGAATATTCCGACGACAACTCCGCCACATATTTTTTTGTACAGTTGACACGATTTTTGACATATTCATTGTTGCTTGTGACTAATAATATAAAATGTGATCTGTAAGACCTGTTAATATTGATTTGTGACCCATTTATATTGATTTGTGACCTATAAAAAATGACGGTGACTTGTGAACTCAAACACGTGACAATGATATGTGACCTCAACTACGAATTAATTAGCCACAGCGAACTATCAAATTAATTGATCATACTGAATTATAGTCACAGACGGTGACTTGTGAACTCAAACACGTGACAATGATCTGTGACCTTAACGACGGATTCCTTAGCCACAGTTAACTATCAAATTAATTGATCATACCGATCCGTCACAATTTAATGAGTCACACATTATTTTTCGACCACTAATCATAAATTTTATACGTCACAATTATTTTATGGTCACAGTTCAAAAATTTTAAAGACCACAATTTATTTATCGGTTACAGATCAAAAATTTTGTAGATCACGGATTATTTCGAGGTCAAAAATTATTAATTTTATAGGTCACAGATTATTTTATTGGTCACAAATAAAAAAATGCAGGTCACAATTTGTTTATTAGTCACAGATAAAATTTTTTGTAGATCACGGATTATTTTAAGGTCACAAATAAATAATTTTATAGGTCGCAGATTATTTTATTTGGTCACGGATCAAAAAATTATAGCACTCAGACCGCTACCACAGATCCGCCACCACGCTTAAGACATACCACCACCATATACCGCATCACCCACAGTACACCACCATCGTCTCCATTTACATCACACCCAACCACGGATCACCACCGTACTCAGATCAACACCGCACCACCACATATTTCATCATTTCTTTTGTCCCACACACAGAGATCACCCCGACGCAGCGGTACAATGCCCCTTACACCTTTGCCAGCGACAGTTGTGCTCGGGGAGCCGTTGCAGCAGACCAACCAGTGTGATTGCTTTCAAGGCACCGGTGTAGCAAACCACCACTCAGTAGATCGGGCGAGGCGGTGCTCAAACCTCGACGCAAACAACACCGCTGCACTGAATCTCAGGCAGCGAAAGCAAACCACCACTCGGTAGATTGGGCGAGGCGGCGCTCAAACCACGGGGCTAACAACACAGCTGCACTGCCGCTCAGACGGCGAACGACGTTCGTCGCTGTGAGCAATGCTGTTCGTCGCTGCGGGCTTTGGTGCCGTACCTTGCCGATGCCAATAACGACAAGGAGGAGGGGAGGGAGAGAGAGAGAGAGAGGTAGAGAGGTCTGCCGCTTGAGAGTCCGTGCCGTGCCGTAGAGAGAGGAGAGAGGAGAGAGTGAGACGAGGAGCGAGAGAAGGAGATGAAAGTGCCTAGGTTTTCTCTAGCATACTTCATTCGAACGTTTCCCATTTGTGATGTGAGCTTTAATCAAATATTGATAAGAAACTAAAGTGTGTATATATATAATATTTAACTATAATGTATCTAATTAAAAAATATCTGATTTTTGAAAATTAAAACTTCAAATTTAATTTTAGAATATAGATTTTGAAAATTAGAGAATTGTGTAATTTCCACATTAAAAAGCCTTCAAATTTGAAACAAATTTCATTATCATGAAAATTATCGGTTAATTTCCATCAATTCTTATACCTCAAAACATAAGATAGTGAGATCTTGACCACCAAACTTAGGATGGCAGTGAAAATTCATAGTTGACAAATAACTTCGATAAGATTTTTATAATTGTGTGACGATAAATAGTTCGAGCGAAAAACAACTCATTATATATATATATAATGAAATATTTTGTAACTGTGATATATTTTGTAACTGTAAGACTTATTGGCACACCATTATTAGGTAATATGAAATATTATGTCGTAGGGGTATTAGGGCACATGTGCTTACTTGAGAGTATAAAATACACTTTAATCACCTTATTGGCCATGGCGTGTCTTATGATCATTTAGGGGTTGTTTGATAAAGTTTTTGATAAAAGTTTTAGCAGAGTTTAATAAAATTAATGAAATGTGTAGTTAATAAAATATGTATTTTCATAAAATGTGTGATTAAAATTAATTGTTGATTTTCACAACAACTTTTTAGCGACCTTTTAAAGCTATCTCAAACAAGTACTTTGTATTGTAGTGTTGCTTAGAGTTGTGATTTGTTCCGTCGAACTTAAGCAGCACTTAATTACATTGTTTCTTATGAGCTTTGTCCACACGTCAACAATCATCTATTGACTTGAATAGAGGTCTTGTAACTCGAAAATATCTAGTAAATTCTATAGAGATATGAATTGTGTGGTTTTCTATAGATGTACCACATCTAGACAATCCGTTCACGTTCAAAGTATGTTTTTGAGTTGTTTAAAAACTTCATAAATTACAAGTTTACAAATACTTGTCATCTAATAGAGTCATAATTATTCTCTTTCTCATCCACTCAAAATTTCTAAAAACTTATAATTAGTTTACAAATACTTGTCGTCTAACAGAGTCATAATTATTCTCTTTCTCATCCACTCAAAATTTCTAAAAACTTATAATTCTATTACTGAAAATCAAGAACTCATCTTTCAATCAACTGAAAACAAGAAACCTAATTATCGGAATAGTTTTGCTACACAAACAAGCTCAAACATATGGATTTAAACAGATGCTCACTAGCCACATTTTCATTGACCGGTAAAAAAGAAGGGAAAAAAAAAAAAAAAGAACAAACAAAAACAATTAATCAAAAACTGTCATTTCAGCTCCTATCCACACTTGCGTTTTTTAGGACGCAAGTGTAGGATATCGTAACAAGCAGTATAATAGACCTTTAAGTCCGGATATCATTCCCACGAGTACTAAACTTCAAGACTTAATCTAATTTTTCTAACTCCTATTTGATAAAAGCCAATAAAGAATTATGATAGTTGTGATTATTATTATTTTTTTAACAACTTGAAAATATCAAATTGTGTAAACAAATATTCAAATATATGGGATAAATATTATGGCATAATAATTTTATCTATTGATCACCAACCTAATTCAAGATTTATAACCTAATGTAGTGTTCGATCGAATTCTTCTAATATATTCAATTTACCTCCCTCGAGTTCTTATTGAACGTATTTAACTAATTAAATTTCATATCTCTATGTGAATTAACATTAATTAAATGAAACATTAGTCCTAAGAATTCATATTATGACCGCAATAATTAGTATATGTATCTCTACACATTATACTAAATTATCGAATTTTATTATATGATCTAAATCATAAATTCACATCTCGATTCGTAAGAGACTCACATAATCATCATATTAGTGATCAATTAATTTAATGTCTTAAATTCATAGTAAAACTAATACATAAATAAATAAATAACAGAAATCTTAAATAGATGGATAAAGGATCACAAATCAACTATATTATTTGTCCTAATATGATAATTTGTTACTTATAAAGGTAAAAATAAACACAAAAAATTGTTTTTTAATACATCATCGAATTATTTGAATAAATCCTCCCTTGCAGCTCCGTTTTCTGGTATGTATGTATGTATGTATGTATGTATATAAATCATCCCTTGCAGCTCCCTTACAGGAGCCCGTTTCTCCTATTCTTGCTTCCTGTATGTGTGCGTTTGTATGTGTATATATACCCTTTTTGCAGCCGCAGTTGTTGACCTCAAACAAAAACTACAATTCCTTCTCTGCCTCTCTTTTTTCTGTTTTTTCTATGCGTGCATGTAAATATCCCAACCTCTGCCTTTTTGTGTGTATATATGTATATATATGATATCTTTTAAGCGGCCACCGTTTTTCACTTCCAAATAAACTTTAATTTCTTGACTCCTCTCTATCTTTTTTGAGTTTTGCTATGAGTACATAATAAAATACATAAAGTTTCATATAATGATCAAATGACAGCCACCGTTTTTGATTTCCAAATAAACTTTAATTTCTTGTCTCCTCTCTGTCTTTTTTGAATTTTGCTATGAGTACATGATTAAACACATAAAATTTCACATAATGATCAAATGACAGCCACCGTTTTTTATTTCCAAATAAACTTTAATTTCTTGTCTCCTCCTTGTCTTTTTTGAGTTTTGCTATGAGTACATAACAAAATACATAAAATTTCACATAATAAGTTTCACATAATGGCCAAATGACAGCCACCGTTTTTGACTTCCAAATAAACTTTAATTTCTTGTCTCCTCTCTGTCTTTTTTGAGTTTTGTTATGAGTACATAACAAAACACATAAAGTTTCACATAATAAGTTTCACATAATGGCCAAATGACAGCCACCGTTTTTGACTTCCAAATAAACTTTAATTTCTTGTCTCCTCTCTGTCTTTTTTGAGTTTTGTTATGAGTACATAACAAAACACATAAAGTTTCACATAATAAGTTTCACATAATGGCCAAATGACAGCCACCGTTTTTGACTTCCAAATAAACTTTAATTTCTTGTCTCCTCTCTGTCTTTTTTGAGTTTTGCTATGAGTGCATAACAAAACACATAAAGTTTCACATAATGGCCCATTATGTGAAATTCATTATGTGAAACTTTATGGGTACCATTATGTACCCATAGCAAAATTCGTCTTTTTTAATTTCCTTTTTTCTATCTTTTCTGTCTCTTTTCTCTGTATCCTAATCGCTATTTTTCTTGTGTATATATTTTGAGCAGTAACCCCCCTTCTGTTTCTTTTCTCCTTCTCGCAGCATTAGAGAGAGTGTTTTTGGTCCTCCAATTCAAGGCAATTAATACTATATTATCCTTTAAATCTTTAATCTTTTTAAAGTATGAAATTTGATCTCCAAACTTTGCATCCAATAGTTAATTTAGTCCCCATACTTTAAATTTTGCCATTTTTTTCACTATTTGGCGTTCTTTTCTATAATTCTTCATCAAACATAAAGTTTTACCTGCAAAATGTAATGTAACATAAATTAGGTACGATATTATCCAAAAGACAATAAAATATTTAGTAAATCTTAAAGCTTATTCACAAGAAACTACACTTATCAATTCACATACTCCAATGGGCCAGCTGCCCATTTGAGTCCATCTTTAATAGAAGGGAAAGCTTGGAAGTTTCAGAGAGCCCACATGATGGTTACATTAAAAAGCCTTTAATTTGAAACAAATTTCATTATCATAAAATTTATTGGTTAATTTCCATCAATTCTTATACCTCAAAACATAAGATAGTGAGATCGGGGACGAACGCAGACATTTTGAGTTAGGGAGCACAATCAAACCCCGTACAAATCGAATACTTTGTTCTTATTTTTTTAATAAGTCATACTTGATTTGAGACAATGCAGATTTACACTTAAAAAACATTTCTCCATTAATATTTTGCTATCATTTTCATCCATTTGATTTTGAAGTGTCATTTTATCAATATTTTGTTTATTATAAGAAAATACATATTTACGTTTAAAAATCTTATAATGTATTTGATACAAATAATCAATTCAGTAATCGAAAGGAAAAATATATAACTAATATTCAATACTAATAATCAATCAAATAATGACAATTCGTTAAATATAAATCAAATTAGATATAATAAGTTCAGACATATTCTATATACACAGTTTGTAGGAGAAAGTGTAAATTTAGGTTCAATTACTTGAAAATTAGGTTTGGAAAGTGAAGATTTATAGTAAATGTGATAATTTGTAGATAAATTATATACAAATTTTTTAAAAATAGAATGGTTAAGATTTTGTTAAAAATGCGTGAGGAAATGAGTAAGAGAGAGTAAGAGAAAAATTCAAATTTATTGTGATTTTACCCGTGTTTTGTGGAGATTAAAATAAGATTTTTGGTAAATTTTGATAAAAGTTAAATAGTTATGGATTTCATGAAATATGTTATTAAAATTAATTGTTACTTTTGATTTAAATTAAAATTTAGATTTCAATCGATACCAAACATGACTTTATCAAAAAACAAAATCTTAAAAGTTAGGGGGTCATGTGACCCTCCGAGTCTGCTCCTGATGATGGAGGTGGAGTGACCATGGGTGGGTGGGGTGTCGAGTTTCGAGAGCGAATACAATATGAAAATTTGGGGGGCGCCAACTCGATCGACAGGGAGAATAATGGGTTTACTCTATGGGCTTATTATTGGGCTTGAATCCTCATATCATTTGGGCCATTAATAGGAAAAGGGTAAATTAGGCCTATTTAATAATCATTGTTACAATTAAAATATCTTGTAATAATTAGAAAATAAAAAAAGCAAATGTAATATGATTATTAAAAAATTTGTAATATGGATTATACATATAAACAACACGAGATGTAATATGATTATTACTCAGTTTACAAGTTACAAAAAAAAAAAACCCCGTGTATTTGATTTGAAATTTCTAATAAGAAAATGAGTCATGATTCACGTACAGAAGCATAACTCACAGAAGAAAATCAAATACTCACAGCAAAGGGTGGAGGGGATTATTTTTTTTTCAATATTTTACTCATATGGGGCCCAAGTGGATGTTCTGGTGTGCTTCTGTGAAAAATAATTTTGTACACACAGAATTAAGCTAAGAAAATATATTCGTAAAGTTGAAATTATATTAATTTCAATACATGAATTAACAAATTAATTGGAAAGATCTTTATCATTTCAACATTTTATAATGAAAAACTAAGATTATAAAATTTAGTTCGACTCAAAAAAAAAATGATAAAAGATAAAGTTCAAGAATTGAATTGATTTGAAAATAGACCTCGAGATTAACCGGTACAAAAGTAGTACACGATCGCCACTCCTGATCAAAAGTCGTATAATCTATGACTACATTCACCCTAGTCCTTATAATATCCACTGGTCACATGAACAGTGATCTTAAGACAAGATTAGCAGAATATCTACTTTTTCTGAATAATTAAGGTTACTATGTAATTACTAACTAGGACCACAGACGCTAGGTTTGGTCCACCTGCCTTATTCAAGGAAACATTGACTTGATGATGGTAACATCACCTTGCCTTTCAAAATCATGTAAATACATTTAGGGTTTTATTGGGTTACTATCAACTTTTCAATTATTTGCTACCAAATTTCAGTTAGCTTTATTTCTTACTTTTTTTTAAACCACCTAGGGAAAAATGTATGTATTGTTTATTAATTTTTCATCGATCACACTATTATTCAAGATATTTCATGCAGTTTCTAGAACTATTTCTTTTTGTTTTTTGCGCTTTGGAGTATAATGTAGAAACTATATACTCTACATGTAACGAATATAAAATATTAAAATTATTTATATTGCGTATGCATGGAAAACGTATATAGTCTATGTTCTTATTTCTTAAAAAGTTGCTTATAAATTCATTTTTGTATTGAGTCAAAGTTAAACATTAATTACGTTCATAATTATTATTCATTTATTATCCATACATTTCGTAAGACCCACTAACATTACTCATGAAAATGTACTAAATTGAAATAAGCATGCATGCCTTTGTATCTTGTATTGCATCACATACCAAAGCCATAAATTTTAAACCAACAACAGCTTATAATAATTGTTTTCATGCCTTCAAATCTTCAGTATCAAATAAAAACACCAGGAGAAATGAGTATAATTTTATTTCATAAGTTATATTTATTAATATTCGGATTTCACATATTCGATAAATTCATCATAATATTCTATAAATTCAAGAAGAAAATTGCGAATTTGTATCGTGGGCTTCCTTGGACTCATTTTCAGAACTTTATTTTCACTTGCCGGGTATTTTATTTTATTTTTTTTTTTTATGTAACTGATGTCTCGAGAATTTTGTTCTCATTTCATGATATGATCTTGAAGAAAAAGCAAATATTTTAATCTTTTTCAAGTTTTTGATGCTATTATGTTTTCATACTTTGTTTTACCTTCTTTTTCTTCGAAAAATTCAAGCATTATTCCTATAATTTTCTTCGAAAATTTCGACTGGAATTTTTTTCTTTTCAGCTGGACATGAGATACCATTACATCGTTACGCATTACTAAAGTTTTCTTAATATGTAGATATCACTTACTTTAGATTTTGTACAAGCATTATTTTGAATTTTCGACACAGTTTTAACATAAAATATGTATCAGAAACTGCAATTCTTTGATGCACAGAATATTAAAATTCATTTAAACAAGTTACTTTTCAAAAAAGAGGCAGATAACCTCTTCTTTATTTTTAAACAGGCCAACAGCAATTCTTCTATACCCTCTGTAAGTTCAATATCCATGCTTCCTTTTGTTTTTTTGCATAAAAAATTCATCATATTGATACAGAATTTCACTGTAAACATTTTGTTTTCTTAATGAATGAACAGATATGCAACCCTGCAAACAATTGACGCACTAGATGAACAACAATGGTTAACACATTGGATTCTATACTCGTTTATAGCGCTATCCGAGCACATTCTTGAATGGTAATTCATATACTGTACGTACTTTTTTACTTTCTCAATCCGAAAAGAAAGATTGATTTCGAATTTCTTTTCTTTTTCCACTAACACATTTATATACAGGTTCCCTTTGTGGCCATATAGATTTCCATCAATGTCACACACATAACTCACAGTAATACCTTCTGTTTGCAAATAAACGTATTACGACAAACTTGAAGATGAAAGGATAATTTATAAGATTACAAAATGACACGGCCAACACACAAATAGCCAGAGTTAAAGATGGCACCATTTCGTTCTCAATATTGATGCATGTTTATCTTCTCGTCTACTCGTTGAAAGATAGTACGTAAATGTCATTTAAACATAACTCGCATAAGAAACAAACAACTAGCAACCTTGCTCCACACTTTTCAGCTTATTTGACAGCATAAGTGCATGACAAGCCACATTTGAGAATTTGTGCTATTCAAGCTGGATTCAGTGTAGGCAGAAACAAAATTGAGTATCGTAGCGATCCTCCTGCATTAAAAGAAGCATTAGGAGAAACTGTATATGTGGAACAATCTCAAATTTTGACCATGATGAGCAGCAGGCTTACTCCTAGAACCTGTAGATTTGAGCTGATTTCTCAGATTCTAAAAGCCTGAAACCTGTAGTTGTTGCCGCAAAAGGGACGGTCGAATGGGTTGATTTGGAACTACTCTGATCCATTTTATGACAGGCCTTGAGTATGTGCTTTGCTCCAGCAGTTAGCTTAACGGGACCTGATCTTGCTGTGCCACTGAAAGAATCCTTCCCTGTTAAAATTGTGTATTCATCCTTATCGTTCTCATGTTCTCCACAAGCCATGATTTTTGGTTTGTTTTTGGCAAAATTTGATTGAAATGGTTGCCCAATATTTTCAGCATCACCTTCAAAATTAATGCAGGTCATCGATTTTGTCATAGAAAAATTAGATGCTTCTTGACTTCCCAACTTAGGCATCTTCATGGGCTGAGAAGAATCGACTGATACAGCCAAAGCCCGCTTTCTGGCTTTCTCGCCATGGCTAGGTCCTCTAATGCTCATTCTTGACCCAACTGGTTCTTTGAATTTTATCTGACTTCCACGTCCCTTCTGCAAAACTGAATTTGGCATGACCCCCGAGTAGCAAGGCATAAGTGCACGCTGAGTCAATGGAGCTGGAGCAATTGAATTCTGAAAGGCAGAGCCAGAAGTGACAGAATTGTGCAAGCAAAAAGCTTCATGTGTCAGCGACGCCCCAGGATCAGTACAACTGTTAGTTCCCAGCATTGTACGGGGACCACATCTGCTGCCTAAATTAGAATATGATGGACCATAACTCAACAATGTTTCCCTTTCATCAAACAATAATGGGGACAGGTTCTTAGAAGAGCGCTGATACCAAGATGATTGCGCATGACATTCGAGATCAGGGTGCATGAATGGGAAACGGATCACTGATCTTGGAGCATGAGGCAATCCCTGAAAAGCAGGTCTTGGCAAAGGGAACTCAGAGATAACTGTTTTGGATTCATATCCATGGGGGACAGGATCCCGGACTATAGACCTCATATTATGAACGGTGGAGGAGTTACCAGGAGAAAGATAAGTATATAATCCCGGAACAGGATTTATTTTGCTTGCGACAAAATCATTCTGGTGCATATCAGTACTTTGCATGGCAAAGTGAGAGACGGGAAACCTAGAGTCCGAAATCTTTGTTCGCAACATACTTTCTGATATGTGACTGATATCAGTTTCCGATGAACAAGCCAAATTTTCTCTAAACTTACCAATAGATGGTTCATTCTGACTGTAAATTGTTAAATTGTCAAAGGCATTACCAGCAGAATGATGCTCAGCTATGATTTGTTCATCTTTCCAAAACTCGTTTCCACCAACTAGAAACTCCTTACCCATCAAACGCATTTTTGATTGCACCAAATGTGGCAAAACAAGATCTTGGTTCCTGCTCTTCTGGTAATCTTCTTGGTATCCATAGTAAGACTCAATCTCCGGGTGCAGGTTCTGCTCTACTGTACTAAAGGAATGATCATTTCTTTTGATCAAATTCAAGTCAATATTTGTTTTTCCATCGCGTTGGCATTCAGTAATACCTAAGCTAGATGGCATAACAACAATAGGGTTCTCTTTCATATAGCCGTTGACAGGGAATTGATTCAACTGATTTCCACAGGATGTTCTACATTCCCAACTTCTGCAATCTGAAAGATTACCCAAGCAATTTGAAATGACATTGTTATTCAGATTTAAGCTAATGGAAGAAGATGCACTGATACTTGGCTTTATCCTCTGCTGAAACTCCCCTTTACCACTCGAGTTCCACTTGATCAATTCTCCGTGTGAATTGAGAGGTAAGCCAACAAAATCTCCATCCATTCTTTTTTGGTTCACTTCTGGAAGGGAATATAAAGTACTCAGCAATTCCTTGGGAGACAGGTGAGGAAATGATTGATACTCGAAAGCATGGCCACTAAAATTCTCTATGGCACTTTGCGGGGGAAATTGAGGCATTGTGTTTGATCTTTTCTCCCATTTATACAAATATGGATCTGAAGACTCATTATATGCTTTTGGATAATCCTCAAAACACAATGGAGGAAATCCGGGACCAGGATTCCCTAGGTGTTCCGTCAATCTTTTGCAGTTATTGTAAGAACTTGATGAATTTCTAATCACTTTAAGATTCGGGTTTTGGCTATGTCCTTCTGGATGCTTACAAAAGAACGAAGGAGGAGAAGCACGCAAAGGATCATGAGATGCTTCTCTATGGCCTCTTTCAAACAAATGTAAATTCAAGTCTTGCAGTGCACTTTGACATGATTTTACAGATGTACCAAACAGTCTCTCGTGGCTATGTTTCTTCACAAAGTTAGCTGTATCAAACTCATGGCATTCGATAGTCGACTGCTTTTTACTTACAGATAGAGCATCGTGCCCATTTTCGGTTCCACCCGAATTATCTTCACTTCCACTCATCTCTATAACAGTTGAATTGTTTCCTCTCTCTCCAGCATGATTGTCCAATAAAGAAGAAGTGACTGAGTCAGAATCTGAACCACGAAACTTTTGTGGTTCTTGACATCCTAGTATGTCGTCTTTTTCTGAGAAAGTGACGTGTTTGTTTGCCTGTTGTATTCCACATGGATTGGCTTGAATAGACTCATGCAAGATGCAATTTCTTGATTGCAGTAGTGGAAATACTTTGTTATGATTCTTTAAAATCCCACGCATGGGGAACTCCAATTTTTCATTTTCTGCGGTCAACTTAGAAGATTTACGAGCCATGATCTGCTTTTTTTCATCCAAGCGTTTCACTTTTGGTTTCCCCTTATGGATTGGAACAGCTTCAGATAGATCAATATCCAACTCGTTAACAACAACGTGAGATTGCAGGTGGAGCTTAGAACATACCTCCTGAGGAAGCATATAAAACATGTCCATAATTAGGATATATAAAGAATGATTTCTCGAGGGAACGGGAATCCATTCCTAAAAATTTAACAAATAAAAAGTCATGTTTCTGTTGTTAACCGACCAACATGACTAGATTCAGAAAAAAAAATAGTTATACACTTCGAGTTTTCTTATTCTTTCTTAAATGTAAGATAATTATTCAACAAAATGAAATACCTCAACTATATCCATGCATAAAAATATCACTCAAAAGATGAAAACTACAACCCGACATCAATAACTAAACATGGTAGTGAAAAAGAACATGATTTATTTGTGTACTTTATTTCATCTTCTATATCGTTTCTCGTGTATAATTATGCTATGCTTATGATAATTTCATAATTAAATTCAAAGCTGATCAGAATGAACTAAACTAAAAAGTAATCGCTTATTTAGATATTAGAGAACTACATTACAAAAAATGAAAACCATGTGACATTAAAATCAATAAAGGGACTTTATTTAGAGTAATGTTATTTATCATCATGATGATAAATCATCGGTGATGTATTAATCCATTATCCATCACATTTCTCTCTCTCTCTGATATAAAGTTCATTGAACTGCCCAATCTGATTATTCCACATAGACTGCAACATCATCGATAATTTATCATTATAATGATAAATAGCATTATTCTTTTATTTAAGTCTGTGTATGCCATCAAACCATTATTTCATGTGGTTTTCTGAAAACAAAGAGTTTACATTGAATTTATGTCCACAGTAATAGTCCTTGTAATTTTTAATTTAAGGTTAGTACAAGATAAGAATAGAGTATGTCATAAGTTAGTTTCATTCTTGCACACAATTGATTAAAACACCAAAGAAGTTAAGCAGCATATATTCATCCCCAAAAAATGGTCTGATTATCCTTAAATCACAATGTAAGTACTGAAACTCGTAATTCATCATCGAATTCAATATTTTAAATCGAAGCCCGTGTTAACAAATTTATTTTATCCATATTCCTCCAGTACGTAGATTCCGCGGTGGTGCTGTACAAGCCACCAAATAACCCATGCTGTACCATAAAAACCAGTGGAATCATTTAGCTTTCCAGCATTATATGACTACCCCACCTATTAAATCTCACTAGAAACCAGGCCTTAAAAGGCACACAAAATTTTTTAAATTCATTCAGTGTTTCACCATTAGAGATTTGCATCAAACCCTTCAATCAAGAATCATACAAAGCATAACACTCTAATTCACTTGAACACAACCAAGAGAACATAGTCTTATAATTTTACTAGTCAAAAACGAAAACCCATATCTTAATTTTCACCATTTCACACCTCATTCGATCGATTTTCAAACCCCAAGAATCTGCCAGATAGTTCTCTAGATTGAGCAACCCTAGCTTAACAAAAAAAAAGTTCAAGAAACCATATGGTCAAATTTTGGGAATATGAAAAAATTGAAATGCCTCCCCAAAAAATGACATGACAATGATGGTTCAAGAGAAAAACATAGGCAAACAGTAGAAAAAACAACATAATTAATTAACAAAACTTTCAACCTCATAAAAAATTGATGTCCAACCCGTACAGCACAGCTGGAACACCATACCCTCTTCTCCTTGTAACCTGCTCAAATCCCTCTATCATGAGATCCCCATTCTCCTATTTTTTTAACTTTATCTCTTTAAACTGAATGAATCTAATTGCCACACAAACAAGTACAGCCTTTTCAGCAGTAAATTGTATTAAGTTAAAAGAGGTAACAATCAAGCATTTTTAACCACTTAGAATCAAGAAAACTTTAGTTAGGCCTATATTTTATGTTCCAAATTACTCATATTTGCTACCAATTAAGACAATCCAATCAGAATCCATACATTTGTATAAAGATTATTTGTGTGAAACGTGTACACAAAGTTCCCGAATCAGTTTTCGTGTACGAAAACCCCTATTTATAGACGAATTTGAGATAGTTATTATGAAGATACCCATACCTTATTTGCAACTGGTAGATCCATCTCCTTATTGCTCTTCTTCTTCTTGAATTTGTTAATCTTCTTCTTTGGCTTCTTCAACTTGCTTAAGAAAATCTCTTTGGTATTCTTTTTCTTCTCGTTCCTCTTTCCTTTGAGACCCCATTTAATTTCCTTTGAATCACGAAAGTCTTCTTCGTCCTCGTCCTCGCTACTAACTCTATCCACAGGCGGCGCCACCTCAAAAAGCTCCTTTATAGACCTTTTCTTTGGAGCCCTTGGCTTCACCTTCCCCTTTAAAGGCTTCAACTTTTCTGCTACTCCTATGAATTCTTCAGCGTCCAAATCTGATTCTTCCATATAGTCTTGATGTGTAAGTGATGATTCTCCCTTTTCTTGAACTGTTTTCTTCTTCTTTTTCGAGTTTTTGACGCTTCTAATCGATTCTGAACGCGACAATTCGAGTACATCGAACCACCAGGTGAATTTCTTGAGAGTGATCGGAGGGAGCAATGATTTTACAACATCTTCATCAGTCTCATCGAAGGGCCAGCATTTTACCACGTTAACACTTCTCATCCTCGAGACATATCCTCTACAAAACATCAAAACCAACCTTTTGAACAAATCCAACAAAAATCAAAGCATAATAAACATTAATTAACAAAACTTAACAACTCACCGCATCGAAAAGCCCTCAAATTCCATAGCCATCACTTTCTAGTTTCTTCACCTAAATATATATTGATATAGAGTGCGCAAAAGTATGCACAAATATGCAACTCATTTCTTCACAAAAAAACTCAAAAAAAAAAAAAAGAAAACATACACACACAACATAAACAGCACAACTGCATAAAACAAAGATCTTGAAGAATCAAGAAAAGAAAACCCACAAAAAACAGAGAAGAAAAACGAACATGTGGAACTAGGAAATGTGTTTCTTTGAGGTTTTTTCTAGAGAGAGGAGGGAAAAAGTTTTAGTGAGAGAGAGATAGTGATGGCATTTCTTTATGCGTATTTTCCCGCTCGAAAGGTGTGGTGTCAATGAGTCAATCCCATTTTCAGCTCTGTATATTTAAGTCTTGAAAGCGACATAAGAGACCCCAAGATTAAAGTAATGACTGAGAATATTTCTACACTTTTTTAGTATACACAATTTACAATACATGTACTTATTACAGCCAAGTATATGCATATGTATATGTGTGTATGTATATGTTTATACATGGACTCTCGTGTGCACATTAGAATTCAGTCACACAGTGACACAGATTCTGTGTTAGACAGTGCATGCCAACGCCCAGCGCGTGCCAGATCCAACCTATTTTAGAATAATTTGTCAGAATTGAACGTGCATTGTACATTATTTTGAAATATTTTATAAGCGCTATAAAAAAAAATATTTGATATCAATTTATTGGGAAGATTTGATGAGTCTCAAAACGAATTTAAGAAAATAAAATTTTGGATAAAAATTTAAGAGGAGAAAATTGTATTCTCAAAACCCAATTTCTATAATTCAAATTTTTTGCAATGATGAAATACCATAAATGAGTAATCTTTTTATACTACATTTGGTACATAAAAGTTAGTCGCTAATACATGAATTTAAATATTCATTAAAATTCATAGATACACGAATAGAAATAATTAGTAACTCTAGATTCATCAAATCGAGATTCAATTAATCTAGATTGATGTGAATGTTAATTAATTATAAATTAATAACATAAAATTCATATATGACACGAATTCTGTAGTATTTATTACATATTGAAAAACGAAAAAAATGATATTATTAAAAAAATTGTATTATAATAGAGTTAAAATCGTTCAAAAAATTATTCTCACTCACTCATTTGATGTGATATTTAATATATTATAAATTTAATCGATAATTAACACAATGTTTATATAGAGTTCTGAGATCTATCATTCTTTACGAATCATTTCATCCGATTCTATCCATTACTTCTGAGCTTTTTCTAATCAAATTATCCCAACATATTTAAAATTAACTTCTTAATCTTAGAATCAATTTTTTTATTTTTCAAAGATCTTGCCAAATGGGCAACAAATTATTCTTGCATCGAAAATCCCTTTTACGATGAATTACAAATCAGCTATAAGTGAGTTAATACGGCAACATGAGCTACCTCTTATTCTAAAATCTCGTGTTGCACAAATTATTCTTACTTTCAAAATCATTTTTGCGATAGATTTCAATTCAACTATAATCGAGCTAATTAGCGTCTTTAATGTCAACACATCATGAGCTACCTCTAATTCTACATCTCGTGTTGAACAATTTTTTCTTACTTCTAAAAGTGATTGATTTCAATTTAAACCATAAATGAGCTAATGTCAACGCACGAGCTTCCTCAAATTTGACATTTCATGCTGCACAAACTATTCTTACTTCCAATTAGTCATTCCTCCAATCGCAATCACTAATTTCCGCTTATATGAAACAAATATGAAAATGTATGATCATCTTTAAACATGAATAACCAAATTGAAACACAAGTGATTCATTCAGTTTATTACCTATAAAATTAAATATCGTGATTCACACCATACTTGCTAGTATGTGTATATGCACGGGAATAAAATCCTAATTCAACCCGTAACTCACTATAGAACCAGGTAAACGAAAAAAAAATTTGAAATATGATGTTATCTACTAAAAATATTATGCAAGCGCCGATCCCTTGATTAAAATATAAACTCAGTATGCATGTGATCGTGGATCGTGTTAAAAATAAATTTCACTCGATTATATAAGCTTCGTCTCTAATATCGTAAACATTTAGATTAGTTGGTCAAAATGAATTTTTTTTAAAAGAAATATTATAAAATTAAAAAGGGTTAAAAAGTGGGTGCAGTTCATGTGCCAAAGCATTTTCCCATACCCCAAAATGATAGAAGTAACATTATGTGGGAAAGGAGGGTGAATTCATGACTCTGACCACTGTTTTTATATCTATTTGTGCATGCACCACTTTAATATCAATGTACAAATAAAGTTAGTTGGCTGTGAAGTAGACATTTATTAATTATTAAAAATTTAAAAATTCAAATAAATATGTGAGTCTTGTCTTGTAAAGATTTAAAAAATAATAATAATAGCAAATTTAATGAAACAAATGATTACTGTGGAAATTTTGTTGGTAATTCTAATGAAAATTAATATATTCGGATTTTTTGGAATGATCAAAAGCCATATCGTCAATCATCATTGAAACTCCATTATTAATCTTAAACTATTAGCTTCGTAATTCTTGAGTTAACTCCAAGTGAGACCTCTCTTCCTTGTTTAAATATTTGAAAGTCTATCGATAGAAGTCTTGAGAAATATTTCGATTGGTGTTTTTGCAATTAGAAATAGATAAGAGATGTTCGTAGACGAGATAAAACCTTGAAAAATATGTTTGAAGTTTCTGTCGATAAATTAATTTGTCAAGTAATTTTTTTTTAAAAAAAAAATTGTTATTATAATTTCTAAAATTTAGTGGTATGACCTAAATATTTCGGGTGATGTTTTTGCAATTAGAAATAGATAAGAGATGTTCGTAGCCGGGATAAAATCTTGAAAAATATGTTTGAAGTTTCGGTCGATAAATTAATTTGTCAAGTAATTTTTTTAATAAAAAATTGTTATTATAATTTCTAAAATTTAGTGGTATGACCTAATTAATGGGACATAATCAATTACCTAACTTCGTAATTGAATCGATTCATATCGTCTAATATATTAAACGCGTATCCATCGTGTAACGATTATATACTGGAGAGAATTTAGGTTAGATGCATGGGACATAGATTGCATGTCATGATAGGGACAACCACTCTCGAAATGTGGGACCCACTTACCAGAACATCTGTCACTTTGACGAGGACAAGAGATGAGGGAATATGAAAACTTACATCTCTTCCTTCATTGTTTTTTTTTTTTCAAATTTTTTTTTGACCATTTTTACACAATTTTATTCATCAATTATTTGGCGTGGAGATTGCTATTTAGCACCCGTTTGATGGGATTAAAATCAAATTTTTAATAAATTTTGATGAAAATCGAAAAAAAAAATGTGATTGAAAGTGTGATACATAAAATATGTGGTTGTAATTAATTGTTGATTTTGATTTAGATTATAATCGATGTACAAATTTTATTAAAATTTATTTTTTTAAAATTTTCAATTAAAAGTTTTCTTAATAAACTAATTTTACACATGAATTTATAATTTTTTCATACTTTTTAACCACACATTTTAAAAAATCATTTTCCGTAAAAGTTATTCTCGGAAAATCTAAATCAATCAAACCCTTAATCCTTTGAATTTTCTTTTCATAATTTGAAGAATGAAAGGGTAGACAACGTAACTATTTCTAAATCGTCAACTATCAACCTTTCATTTCAAGTATGCTGAAAATTATTTGTTGATATTAACTATTGAGGATATTGTTTATGACTTTATCTGCACTTTATGAAAAAATAAAAATCTTTAGGTTCCGAGAGAATATGGTCGCAAGACTAAAATCCAAATGAATTGACGGAAATGCACCATTAGGAGTGGAGACTGCAGTTTAATTTGACTCAACAAAGAGAAACTTATCAAGTCTAGATATAGTAACATTGTCAGATCGAGAATTCTTTCTTTGTTTTATGGGTGATGGTGCATGATCGTTCTTAGTTGATAGGGCTATTTGTTCTTTAAATTCAAGATGTAGTAATCTCAAGTATAGTTTACAATGGGTGTCGAGATGCCAATTATTCAAAAAAATTTACTACTTGAGTTCGGAAATGGAATTTTTGTCCTTTTAATTACCAATAGAATATACAAAATAGAAAAATAACAAGTAGTGCGATAAATGAAAGTTCACAAAAAAAGAAATAGTTACAAATGGTTTTTGACCTCAAATTAGTGCTAAGTTTAAATTTCCAAGCTTTTGTTCCACAGGTGAAGAATTGTATTTATTGGGCCTAGATGGGCTCAAACTAAAAAATATTGATCTTCTCTTGCAAAATTTTAAATTATTTTAAATTGTTTGTTATATCGTCTAGTACTTTTCAATCTATCAAATCAATTGTCACGATTGGATTGATTTACAATGTTCTAAAAAGGCATGCAGATACTAATTGGATACTCCCAAAACCCCAATTATGATATGAGGGTGGAAGGTATTTTTTCCGTCTTTAATTAGTCGAGTGTGACAGATATAAATGAACACATATATAATTATAGCTAGTAACTATTTAAATGACATAGAAAAGAGGAGGGCACATGTATAATTGAAGCATACCCAATTACTTTATAGTTTATACTTTATATATGGTCTATATTGAGGGGTTATTCAATAGGTGCACTTGGAGTCGAGCATGTTTGGAAAGTGCTTATTATAAACAGTTTAAATTATAAATATATAGAAATTATATTGTAGATATGTGTATTACACTTGTGGACCTCTCGAAATATATGAATAAAAAATTATCCGTTTATAAACATGAGCCAAACACGTGCATCCCCACATTTTTATACTCAAATATTTAGGGTTTTTGGAGATAAGAAACGTCCCAATTAGGTCAACACCTTTTAAACCATCATCATCTGTGCATCGTGACATTTTTACACTCGATACGGAGGTTGAATGAACATTGAACAGTGCTAATTTCAAGGGAAAAAGAAGAAGCTTTCCAGGGAACAAGCAACAGAAAACTAGATGTCTGTCTCTTCTTTTTCTTTGTATTGTGTGATCAAAATTGTCTTAACTTTGACATTTTTGAAATGATTGCAGCAAGGAGTAATTATTCATGCAAAATGTACAGAGTTTAGGTAGAAATGGTTGATGAGTCAGTGAAGAGCATAATCTATATGATGAATAGTGGAATTTTTGCTGTAAAATTTCACATTTAATGTTACTTTTTAGGTAGGTTTTTGTTCTGGTTTCTCTCGTCTTCCCATCTTCTGCACTGTATTTGCAAGCACCTTATGTACTCGAACAGCTAGCTTCGGCTAACCTAGCCTCCTACATGCTACGTCCCTCATGACTGACAAAGAGTACCACATGAATATTCATCTATAGTCCATCGATTATGTCTTTCGATCTGATCTCAAGTCCTGACTTACCCTCAATGGACGAACCCTATGGAGGAATATATGCAATGATTGAAAATATATATTGGAAGAATAATCCATTCATGAAAGGTGATTTCACTTTAGAATGTCATTAGATTCTCTGCATAATGATTCTTTAACTTGGTTTTTTAGTACAATTAAATGTCTGTAATGATTCTAAGTACATGATTTAGGATTGTGTTCTGTTCTTTATTCATCATTAGAAATTAATAAAGAATTCCGGAAGTAGTTGACAGCTTTTTTGGCTGCCACTACAGAGAAATTCTATTATCCACAAGTAATTTCTTATTTATGGTATATGTTCGACCCAACTAAATTTTAAATAATTTTTGTGTTTACGAGTACAACATGTAGCGAGTTACTCTATAGAAAACTACTATTATTTTGGTTGTGCGTGACTTGACGGAAGAGAAGGAAAAAAAAAAAGAGAGAGAAGAAAAATGTCTTATTATGTCTAGATTGAGAAGGATTAAGGCTTGATCTTCACTCATTGCCACGCCGTACGCCTTTAGACAATAGAACCGGAGGTAAGAGTAATTTACGTCTTTTATAAGCTTAGCTAAACATGATTTTAATTACCATTTTAGTACACAACTCCTAGCTAAGTGAATATAATTGTTTGTTTGTTGGCAACACTCAATTGACAGTATATTGAAAAGGAAAATACTCAAACTTAAAAATTAAAACTAAGAGGATACGACCTTATTTTTTCACTAGAGAGAAAAAATCAATTTCCAAATTCTTATATTCATAATTATTACTTAAGATGGCTCGGCTTGGTTCATCACGAGGTCCAAACAGTCTTTTTAAATTTTTATTTATGTAGTTCCCAAAAAAAAAAAGAAAAAAAAAAATTCATGTAGGTTGTTTTCTATATTAATTTCAAAGATTTTTCTAGAAGTACATAATTTTTTGTAACGGAATTAAAATAGGGAGATAGATTTTGGCAGCAGTCAATCACATGGAGGCATCCGTCTCTCCTGTATTAATTGTGTCTAAAAAGTCGGTACGTATGACAAAGGGATGAAAAGAATGGGCTACGCCATTATGGGTCACCGTGGTTCCTCCAACTTGGACTGAAAAACCATCGGCATAAAAACCCTCATTCCAAGCAATTGTATGCTTTACTCATGTCAAATTTCATTGCAATGCAGCTCAAATTCCAATTCATCCTCCGTTTTATAAAGTGTAGTTGCTCAAAAGCCAAGATAACATTACTTGAGATCACTCGTTCCAGTACAAAAGCACTCTGGGTTGGAGATGTGATCTCCGCCAGGACAATTTTCATTACGTTTGCTAGCGTCTTGGTAATAGTTTTGTAGAGAACATTGCAGACTAATGGGTCGATATTCCTTTATGCTTCTCTGACTTTTTAAGTTTTAACCTTAGGAATGAGCACCACATGTCGTTCACCAAGCTTAACTCCCAAACAAAATTCTTTCACTTTGGGGTCTACAATTTCCCAATTTTGCTGATAAAACGCTGCAAGAAAACGATCCGAGATTCTCAAATGAGAAAAGTTCTGACAACGGCTGGAGGTTTTATTGTGCAGAAATGAATAATAAAATTGAAAAGAAAAAAAATAATAAGATCGACGTGATAGATTAATTTAACAATAG